>JASZXU010000604.1:0-17344 GCA_035521515.1 Phenoliferia sp. Uapishka_3 | reverse complement strand
TGGTTCGGAAAGCCTTGTCCCGTCGACGCTAGTTGGCGCCATCTCAGAGTTCAGTGTCGGTAAGCTAGATACTAACCTCCGGCCCTTGCGAACTTGAGAGGGCGGGCACCTCCGAATCAGTGGAATCACTGTCCTCCTCTTGGTCCGATCACGACCCCACGCTCACCCACTCCGTCTTCCCCGGCACTTCCGATCAGACAACACCTCGAACGAGCCACCTGCCGCGGAGAGACGCGTCTACCTCTCCCCACAACGATGTCTGGCGCTCTGAGACGCCGAGCCTGAGCGAAGCCGACAGTTCACGGAGCGCTACCGCGGACGAGACCGAGGCAGAGAGTTTTGATCACCAGGACTGGGACGGGACGGCTCAGATTCGAAAATTGAGCTTCGGGGAAGATAGAGATTACGAGAGGTATCCACAAGAATTTTCGAGACCACCTTCATCTGCTTCAAAGACCAGCAAGACTTGAATGGAAAGCTGTACTTGGATTTGGAAGCGGGAGGAGGACAGGTGCAAGAGAGGTTATTGTCCAGCCGGACGTCTCAGCAGGGCAATTTGTTGTCTTCGGTAGACGCTCGAGAGCCAACAGCTCGGATCTATCTACGCACCTTCCTCATCAGAGGTCTGGGATCTTGCGACGCCACCAAACCGTTCGCAAACCAAAGTCCTCCGCGGAATCGACAGCCACTGAATCTTCAAATTCGACAAATCGCTCCTCGCTACAGTTTTCTCCACGACCTCCTGCCGAACCACAACTCCTCGCAGGCGCACCGCCAAACGCGGATCGCTGTACCGTTTCTCTCGACCCAAATGATTGGAGAGAGTACGACTCAACTTCAGCGGGAGAGTTGGGAACAGAAGGCAAAACCTCAGAGTTCTCGGAGAACAATGAGATACATGGGAGGAGACAAGTCACTCCGAGTACACGTTTTGCTACGACGTCTGGGACGGCGGCTTGGGACCCTACAGCGAGTCAGACATCTCTCGCGTCTTCGGCATCAGCATTTGGCCTTGCGACTGGTCGCTCGGAATGGGACGCAACTGGAGCAGATACCGTCGTTGGACGTCAAAGAAAATTGAAGACGAAGCGACCATCCACAATGATACCTGAGCCTGTCGAGGCATCATCTTTGCGGTCCTCTGAATCAAACCCTGCTTTCATCCAAGGCCTCAGCTAGCTCGAATGGGACCAGCATCAACACGAGCATCTATACTCATCGAGGCGGAACTCGTGGCCCTCCTGACTTTATACCACTGATCCCGCAGGATTCAGTATTGCGATACGACTAGCTCAACAGAGTGAGTAACTGACTGAATCCCTAAGTGGATTGCATAAAGACTAACCTAGCTCAACAGAGTGAGTAACTGACTGAATCCCTAAGTGAGGAGCACTAGTATGCGAGGTGCGAGGAGGGAAGTGCAGGAAGTGACATCTGAGAGGTGGGTTTGGTCCAAGAGTGAAAGGGGGAAAGAAAGAGAGGGGAAGAGAGTGCCTGTAGACCGAAAGCTATAGTAGACTTGCTAATAGAGTCGCAACAGTTGAAGCAGCCTGTCGTTTGCAGTTCGCATCTCGCTCCCCAAGCGTTGGTAAGTCCCCAAGTCATAATCCCTTGAAGTGTATTGGTTGAGACTTTACCTGTAGTTTGAACCCTAGTCGCCAGCTATTTGTTGCCCTACTTGTTTACCGCAATTCGTTTGTCACCCTCAGGTGAGATAACGGCACATTGTTTGGTATTTGGATGCATAGCTGAACAGAAGGCTTCGTTCTTCACACTCAGCTACACATTTAAGGTCTCCCACCATCCTCCCCTTGCTTCCACTTGTATTTTTATTGTTCTTTCTGTGTAGAACTATTAGGTACCCATTCTGCGAATCGAGCCCGAGGTGTTTGCGTAAATAAGATGGAAAGAGCACCTACGAAAATCATAAAGGTGGAGCGTGTTCTTCGCAAAGTCCGTGAATGAGGGCTCTGTGGTCAAGCTGTGGCTGCTTGCTGAGCCTCAAGCTCACCAGGCTGTCGGGGTGCCAACCTCATGCAAGCAAGCTAACAAATATGTATGATCTTCAACGTCATGCTGCATGATGAACAACATTTGAAGGTTGAGAGACAAAGAGACAAATGCAGTCAAGCTGCTCTGGCTCCAACTGTTTCAAGGGGGGCTTCCTTCCTGTCTGCGAAGCTCCTGGACTCACCTCACTTACAAAAACCCCACTCCAAAGGCTGCAATCAACATTGGTGTGATGTTGTCATGCTCATGAGAGGTCTTCAACTGTGTTCCATATTGCTGCTCATAATGTTTGCTTTAAGGCAAGTACTGCGACAAGGGCATGAGCTGCGTGCATAACTTCTGCATAAGGCTAGATGACAGGATAAGTCTAGATGACAGGAAGACCCAAGGAGACTGGTGCTCTCGCACCCACCGGTCTTGACTGACCCACGCAAACATTCATTGGTCACGCAGCCAGGAAGAAGGTATTTTATGGAACTGGCTGAAAGAAGACCAATTTGCTGGAAGGCACATTACGCGCCAACACTCTGGCCATATCAAGTGAGTGAGTGCTTTTGACAGTGGCGGCACTTGCGGGGATGGACATTAGCATGCTACCAGGTTGGACTTCAGC
This sequence comes from Phenoliferia sp. Uapishka_3, assembly GCA_035521515.1. Lineage (NCBI taxonomy): Eukaryota > Fungi > Basidiomycota > Microbotryomycetes > Kriegeriales > Kriegeriaceae > Phenoliferia > Phenoliferia sp. Uapishka_3. The sequence goes on along the minus strand of JASZXU010000604.1, from coordinate 14,721 downwards.
GCTACTTTTTGCTGCGGCCGCAGAAAGTTTCCAAGTTTTTTTGCCCAATTCCCGTAGTCTTCACAGATTCACCAAGGACTGGGATAAACCTTTTTGGCGCAAACATGTGTGCATTTCAAGATCAGTGAAGTGACAGACTAACTGAAACATCAATAAAAGCTTACCTCGAGTGCCACCCAACCTCCACCCCTAGATGCTATGCTGCAGCAGGCGTCTACTTGGTGCAGCAGTCTCCTTCATAGCGCTCTTTATTGCAATACCAAAAATGCGGACTTTGCAAGACTCAGAGTGAGCACAGAGCCTGAATCCTTATGGGAATAACAGAGGGCGCGAGCTGTCAAAGGGGAAGTATCAAACAAAGAAGGGGGCAGTCAGGATGTAAGCATGGGGTGGCGCGTCAAGAACCGGCAGGGGGAAGGCGCCAAAGAGACGTGTAATCCTCACGAAGAATGATACTACCTAGTTAATTTTGAAGCGGAGTGAAGGAGTAGACAGGAAGGCAAAGGAGATGAATGTATGCGCGCGCGCGCTGAGAAACTAGAGGGCAACACTTTTCAAGCATGCAAAAACCTCCCCTGCAGAGTGTCTCTTGTTATGTACCAATGCATGTCACAGGGATCTAGACTTGGCCGACATAACTTACAAGATACACCACAATTACAGAGGCAAACATGTGAGCGGCGGAACAGGTGTTCATAATGCATAATGCACGCCCGTTACGCACACCTGCATGCCCCTATTATAGAATCAGCTGGCATAGCGGTTGGAAAAACTGTTCAGTTTTGTTGAATACTTCTAGAACCTGTAATTTTTTAAGAACATCCTGAGATCATAAGAGAGCATGAGTTCACTGTGACGCTTTTGTGCATCACCATTTTGCTCAGTCAGCGCGGCTCACGATCCCAGATACATGAATTCAACATCTTCTGTATTCTGGCATGACAGTACCCCGTTTTTAAGCATCTTCTACTACCCGTATCTAGACAGCCGTCCGAAGCCACTGGCAACCCATGGTCTTCAGGTTGCCTAACTGACAATACTCAAGACAAGAGCAAACAGCATCCGCCCTTCCTTTGCCACCTCTCTCACCAACTCTGCCTCTGTTCTGAATGACGTTCTCAGGTGACACGGCAACCCGTGGCTCGTGGACGGTCAGGATGCCCCCCCAAGTGAAACTTGCCTCGAATCCGGAGCAAGTCTTGACCTGTGATCACCTTCTCTAAGTGGAGTTTGTCACCACCAAAGTTGATTGGACTCAGCCGTTTGGAGCCTTCAAGACTTTTGCAGCCACTAGGGCCATTCCTGTGTGCCAGACGTGAGAAAATCATTAGCCTACAAGATACACAGGCATGTATCACATACTGAGAACTATTACAACAGAAAGTAAAGGAACTGGTTGTCATAAGGCTGAGGCCATTTAACAAGTTGAGGGGCCCATTTGTAATACTCATAAAATAAGCTTGTAGTATTTGAAACTAGCTTGTAATGTACAGGAGAACTCCAATCAAACTCGTCAGTCTTGCCGTAAATCTCAGAGTCCGTGGTTTGCCTTAAGTCGTGGGAAGCAACAATGCTGTGTTGGTCCATTGGGTTTGCTTGTTGACCGCACTGCATTATGAACCTAGACTACAAAGCCTTATGATTAACCAAAGTGAGTTTTCATCAATCTTGTGTTGCACCCATGCTCCAGCCTGTTGCGCCAGTCCTCGCTCGGCTGTGACAAATGACCTGATTCAGCAAGCTCTCTGTCCGAACCTCATGCCCCAGCATCACACCTTCAGGTTCTCCTCCCCAGGCTCCATTGTCACTCCACTTGCGCCTGCCATTTTCCCTTGTACATTTGCCCAACAGGACCTGTTCAAACTTGTTCTGCATGCAACAAGAGCTTGCTTGCACTGGCAGGGTGGAATGTTTCCTTACACTCTGCTGTCTCTTCACACCCTTTGGAGAGGCTCTCTGTGTAGGCTCACTGAGGGAAATTGAAGCGGCCGCTGTGGTCAAAAGCTTTGGTGGATCAGCTTGAATCAGGCTCCAACCATCCTTGGTCCAGTCAGGGAGGTGAACGGGCTCACCTGGGGGCATTGAAAGGGAACTGGATAATTCTGAAGGTGAGAGTTGCTGTGTTGACATCAACTGTGGTTTTGAATCATCGAGCAAAAGTATTGGGCCGGAGTTGCGAACGGACCGCTTGCACCCTGAAGAGATGACCCGGTATTTGTGTAAGGGTTGGATAGCTGCAGCATCAAGAGCTTAATAATTGTACAAAATGAGAAGTACAAGATTCACTCGAGCTCGCCGCGAATGGAGAAGACATGAAGCGCACTGGACCAAAGCGGACCCAGCCTGGCTTCCCCACTATTCTTTGAACCCCGTGAAAGAGTACAATTACTTGCTCTTAATTTTGGCAGAAGTTGGGATGAGCGGGAATATTTTCCTGTTGCGAACGTCACCGTGTGGTCGGTGCTGCCCCGGCTAGTTCTCAAAGCGGCGCAGCTTTGCGAGACAGTGCAAATTGACCTCATCAGTAGCTGAAGCTAGTTACCCTTCGTCTGTGTTCTGCCAACGTCCGATTTTCCTCCAGGAGCGCATCTCACGAAATGCCCAGTCTTCACGCGAGTATCCATCAATATCTAACAATCAAGTTGCATTTAAAAAGAAAATCAATACATTACTAGGACATGGTGTTTCCCTCTCTCATGCAGCTCGCACCGTCACGCCAGATGCAGGTCTGGACACACTGCCAGACCTCAACGACTGGAGTGCACCACTTCGCCTGCGGATACTGCTCGTCCGGGTGAAGAGTTCCACCGAGCCTTCGACGGGAGACTCTCCTCTGGAATCAAAGTGTCGGCCAGCAGCCGACATGGAGCGTGGCGGAAGTACATGCGACAACGACGTCGAGAGACCTTCCGTCGCTTCGTCCTCTGAGAAGCTCCCAGCACTCTCAGGGCTTGCGAAACCAGCATCCTCGAACGAAACAAAAGACTCAGCGTCCGAAGAGGTGTCGTAAGAATCGTGGTGGACAACGCCAAACGAGTCGACGCTACCAGGTCTGTCGGCAGGCGCTGGCGAAGAAAAACGTGGAAAGTGCCCAGCTGGTGTCGCTGTTGTTGGGGTGTCTTCTGAGAGGTAGGAGATGGAAGACAGAACAGAGTCGCCCCTCTGATGCCGCTGAGACTGGCGTGACATCCGACGCTCCTTTCGCGTAGTGACAAAGGACTGCGAGTTGACGTAGTCGTTTTCGGGGGAGACGGGTGGTGTCAGACGAAAGGGCTTTGGCTTGAAGCGATGCGGTTCAGGAAGTGGAGTACTTTCGGCATGGTCATCGTCGTAGGACGCCGTGCCAACCTTGGCCGGGTCGGGAGATGTGCTGGCCGACGAAGGGGGCGTGTCTGGAGGTGCGTCAAGGGCCATAGAGTTGGAGAAGTTCGAAGAGATGAGGGAAGTTCGAGTCATTCCATCGTCGTGTACAAGCGAGTTGGAGAAAGTCGATGAGATGAGGGAAGTTCGAGTGCTGTCTTCAGGATGCAACTCGAGGTGCTCAGCATTTTGTAGAACGATTGCGAGGCGGCTTTGGATCGAAGATAAAGCTTCGTGCACTGCCGCTTTCATCTGATCCAGGTGGAGGTCTTCGTCTGCGCCGTCGCCGGTGTGCTCTGTGACACGCTTGTCGTCTTCGTCGTCCTCTTCCTCCTCCACACCTCCAGAGACGGGCCGGTATGACCGACCGTTTCCACTCCGGACCGATTGTGATGTCCCCGGACGAGAGCTTGTATCGCTTCGATGCGAAATCGCCTCGAGTCGCGAGTAAATCGCTTCGTAGATGGGGCCCGATTCGTCGGCTGCGAGGACGTTCTGCATCTCCGACATGAGGAGGTTCCGCTGTTGTTCGAGAGCAGTGCGAACAGCCCGGACCTCGGAGAGTCTATGTTGATGTGTGAGCTAATCGTTGTGTGCAGACCATCAAAAGCGGAACACTCACTGCTCCAGCGCTTGCTCTCGAGCGTTGTTGGTGGCTCGAAGCTGCAGTTGAAGTCTAAAGAGAGTCATGAGTGAAGCTGAGATGAAAGATTGCAAATTCCCCTCACTTTTCTTGGCGGACTTGCTCGAGTCCAACTTGCCCAGTCAGGCGCCTTGCTTCGCGTCTCTCCTTCTCCAGCCGAGTCTTGGAGAACGAAATGTCAATACGCGCCGATAAACATGATGCTTTGATGCGCTTACCTTTAGGTCGGACGATTCCTTGGTAAGCTTGTCAGAGAAAGACTGGAAGATTTCGAGACTCTCTTGCCATTCGGCGCTCTCGGCCATAAGACGCGAAAGCTTTGAGTTCAAAGAGTTGACGCGGCCCTCAAGAAGGTCGCGACGATCAACTAGTGGGATAGTTAGTACATGACGTAGATCGGTTGATATGGAGACTTACCAAAAGTGGTGGCGTGGCGTCGAACTATCGACTGGACATGCTTCGCACTGGGCGCCAGTTCAGCGACTTTTCGGGTTGTCTTGGTCCGGAAGATCTTGGCAATGAGGTTGGATCGAGGAGCCTCCTTGAGGATAGCATCGAGCTCGAAGAAAGTGCGCTTTTGGTCCCACTGCATTTTGATTCAGTGTCAGCCTGCGCACGGTGAGCCGAGTTTGACGAAAAGCTTCGATACTCACGTCCCAAGAGGCAGCAGGTCGAAGGCGCTCAGCTTCCTTCGGTTGACCGTCAACTTCAACCTGCAAGAGTCGTGCAGAAATGAGCTCCATGTTAGCTTCACAGGGTACGGGAGGAACGAACGTCGGAGAAGGGTCGGAAGCGGCCTGCGGGGAAAGCTTCGAACAGATCCTGAGAGACTGTGAAATATGGTGATACGTTTCCGATTGCTTCTGTAAGGCGCTTCCGCATCTTTTCGCGAGTCGAGCCAGTTGATAAGGCGCCAGGATGTATACTCTTCACGCGAAGGGAATTGGAGTCCAAGTCAACGACCGCGATTTCCGGCTGTCCAGGAAGCGAGGGGTCAATATTCGTCAAGCCATCTTGAGGCTCAATTTTCGGTAGTGATGTGCTTACGTGCAAGTCTCCCAGGGCAATGAAGCGAGATTGGCTTGGGATGGCGAGGAGCCAAGGCCCTGGATCCTAGTTCGGAGCGGAGACATCAGTATCTATTGGAAGGGAATCTGGACACGACTGAGGCTCACCTCGACATAAATCCGGAGGTCTCTCGAGTGGACAATTGAATGAACTGGACCTCGCCAACCTCGCTGTTCAAGGATGTGCCTAATAAATCGAACGTTATCGCGGTGCTCCACAGCAACTCGAAAAACTCACTTGAAGACTGATGTTGCTATCCCCAACATCACCGAATGACTGGAGATGAATAATACTCGGCCCTACAACGCCTCGCGAGTTTAGTCTTTCTGAGCACCTTGCGCAAGTCAGACAACGTACCATTGGTGCGAGAGCAATCTGCAAAAATCCAGCAGTCAGCTCGGAAGAGAAGAGCAGATGGATGTCGAGGAAAAAAGAGTGGACCTCAGCTATGCTAAGAATAGTATCTGCGTCAAGGCATCTGAAGAGCGGCCACGACGTGAAGTTCAAATCACGATCGAGAGCGCTATGGTCCCAATCGATTGCGCCAGGCATCCGCTACAGAACAAGAATTAGCAGCTTCATTAATAAACGGTGAAAAGCGAATACTTACAGCCACGAAATGGGTGTTCGATTGTGCGGCCGAGGCACTGACAGGCAACCTGATCTTCTCGCCTGGACGGGGACAAGGCTGGTTGAGCATAAATGCCATATGCCTTGAATGCGTTTGAATGTCCTGATGATAGCGAGCCCACGAGATCCTGAGAACGTCACTCAGGAGGTCCTGTTGTTACGAGATTGAGTGGGTGGCGTCGCAAACTTCGCAAAAGAGCTCACGTAAAGAGGTGTCTGCGAAACAAGAACAAGAGAAAATGGCAACCAGAAGGGCACGGAAGCTGGCACAGGCGCCAAAGGTCGAGCTGCCGCCAGATTATCGCCCCATTCAGACTCCGTCACTGGAAAATGGGTCAGTGTTCCGTAGCAAGCATTTCGTGATTAAAAGTACTCACTGTAGCCGCCATCTGTCTCTCCATCAGTTGTATCCCCTGCTGACCGCCAATCACGCCCATCCCTCATCACCGCACCCATCGGACTCGCCAATTGAGCGGCCAGTCGTCGACCTAATTTTTTGCCCGCCGAAGCCGCTTTGACAGCTTTTTGAATCGCGTCCGATTTTGCTCGTGAGCCTCCTGCAAGGGTGTTGCGAATGCTCTCGGAACGGAGGGCGTCGGCATGGCTCCAGACAAGCCTAGACATAGACATTCATTTTCGGTATTATGATGAGTAGAAAAACCGGGTCCAGCTTACAAGCAGCTTGCATAGTATTGGGTCTCGCCTGCAGGTGCTACGCTGGCAACCGGATCGAGGGCAGAGTCCCAAGCATTCGCTGTTGCTCCAGAAACACCAGTGGTGTCGACCTTTTGCGCGGACGGCACGGTGAAACTGAAGGTTGCAAGCGTCGAAGGCGGCTGAGTCGTTGAAGCAACTATCTCCACGTCTCGATTGAATGCGAGCTTGTTCAAACGTAGACATAATCAGTATTCCTGAGGTATGAGTTGCTGGTCGAAAGCTTCACCTTCATGGCCTTGCTTTTGATTCGAGCGACTTCCTCCTTGGAGAGCTTGACCAAATTCTCGGCAGGTGCAGGCCCACTCCTCTTGCTACTCTTGCTGCCTTTCCCTCGCCTGGTACGTTCGCCATCGAGCGAGGTCATCTCGTCGAAATCCAATCCAGCCTGCCCGGTGACTGAATAACCGAGGACCTCTGGTCGCCCTAGACGCGATTCCAGAAAGTTATTCAATATCCAGCGAGTCTAGATCTTCGCAAGCGAGACCTTACAGAATCGTTGTACGGCGTTGGCCGTATGAGCCGGTGGCAAAGACCCGCTGTCAGTATGGTCAGACAACGACCAACTGGACGGATCTTTCTGTCAACGACGGGATAGGTAAGCGATCTCGTAGACTTATTAGAAAAAAAGGGGGGGGGGGTTACAGGTAATCCCGCTACAAGGTAAAGGCACGCCACCGACTTGACTTTCCCACCAGGATTCGAAGCCTTCGTGGGGAGGGGTAACGACGACGTTGAGCGAGACTTGCTGGGTTGTCGGCGGAGCCAGGGCTGCTTTGCTTGCGCCTGGGCGGTTTTGGCCTGACTATAGGGAGACTCAACCGGTGGTGGAAGAGCAGAGGGTAGCGCCGGAGGAGTGGCGCTGGTGTTCGAGTTGAAGGTCGATCCAGAACCCTTGGCTGGCCGGGTGTCGGGTGTAAACTCGGTGACGGATACTGTGGGTAGAGGAGGGATCGGTCCATTTGGGGGAGGAAAGCTGGCTTGCCGACGAAGGCGATCGTCTTGTCGAGGCTCTTCACACGGATCACCATCTTCGTTTGCAGGGTCGTCTGCAGACCATTTTGCAGAGTGCTTCAGTTCCAGCTCTTGCATGTCATGTCATAAAATGAAGCGTGAAATGTACTTACAATCCTCATCCTCTTCCTGTATCGAGAAGGCGCCGTAAGACGACTGGGGTCGAACGCTTCGACCTTCTGGCAGCGTGTTCCGGCTGGAGGAGGTGAGGTTCGAAGTGCTAGAGTGAACGGACATTCGATTATCGGGAGTGATGTATCTCGTGGGTTCGTCGGTTGTCAACGCCAGTCCAAGCTCGTCTCCCGAAGAGTAGGTGCTCCTGCGATTCCCTGCAGGCACCTTCGTCAGCATGAACCAAATTTCAGGTGAATCTTCCAACAGAACCTACCTGGGCTCCTATCAGTGGCATGTAAGGTTTGTACCGGTAGTCTAATGTCCAATGAGCATCAGCGATGTTTGCAAGAAAAGAACGGAGGAGCAAGTGCGCACTTTGGTCCACCCAGCAGATTGAAGGCTATCGATGTCATAGATAATCAGTCTCGTTGAATGGGTCCATTAGAAAAGTGTCCTACCCTTGAGCGAGGTTGTCGGGGGAAGTGCGTGGAGAGACCCAGGAAGTACTCCTTCCGACTGGTGCGACGCGGTGATCACGTCTTCCGTAGGTTTCGGCGGAGGGACTCGAGGTAGTCGATGGGGCGGCGAGCCCGGAGATACTGTTGTTATACTTCCGGGGGTCGTAGAGTATATACTGCGGATAGACTCGCGAGATGGGAAGGAGACGAGGGACGCCGAAGTGCGGAGAGGCGCGAGCCGAGGAGGGTCATTGAGAGGGATGATGGGGTTCGAAATGGAAGTGGTCGAAAGATTGGAAGATGATTTCGTGCGCCTAGCTCCATTCATGAAGCCTTTGATGAAACTAGAGCGACGCTCGAGCTTGAGCTTTGACTTGTTGTTTGGCGACGACACCCCACCGCCGCTTTCCGCGTCCATCTCGCGAGAAGCGTTTGATCCTTCTTCACTGATCCTCCATTCCTCCCCTCCGAGCGGCTGTGAAGCCATAGTCAAAGCGAGTTCGGACTTGCTCGCGAATGGGTCGTCTGTCGGTTTGATAGAGACGGAAGAACGATGCACTGCGCGGTAGGAAGAAGGGGAGAGCTGAGGCGGCGACTGGTTCGGCGAAAGATGGTGCGCCTGAAGGCTGAGAGATGGTCGGTTTTGGAGAAAGCCATCTGCAATCGGAGTGGGTCCCATCTGTGAAGCCCGAAACGAAACAAGTGTCAGCGCACTAGCACAGTGACATCTGCCGCTCAGGTCGACAGGCAACTTAGTCGTTGAGTAGCGCTCGGCCCTTTTAATTACACAACAACACAGGAGGTGACTCACCTGATTTGGTCTCGTCGCCATGCCCAAATGAAGTTCCTCTGTTGCAAGAAACGGCCGCCGATGAACAGAATGAAGACAAAGAAGAGAGGAGGCGCGACTTCCGGTGAAGGGCCGCTGCGAAGCTAGCTCTACACAGCTGGAGAAGGACGGGACTGTGCACGAGCCGACGACAAAGCCGACGCGTCGACGCGTCTGAATAGAAGCAAGTTGCGTTAGATCAGCACGGGTAGCAGTCTCAGAGAGAGAGTGAGACTGGGGACTTACTCGTAAACAAACCCGGTAACAATCTCACCGAGCGCCCTCATCAAAGACACGTCTCCTTTCCATGAGCTCCCTCTTCTAGTAGCTGGCTTCCAGCTTTCGAGTAAGAGGATTTAGAAAATTCATACAAAGAATGAAGCGACTGATCAACATGTGCAACATTCCAGGTCTCTCGAAATCCCACTACGCCGCCGGCCTGAACGCCCGCTCAAGAAGTCCTGTCAATCCGACGCTCCCAAAACCACCACCAGTACAATTCGGTTGTTGTCCGTACATCTTCCACGAGGAAGACCGAGGTGCCAGACCTGGTCGCGATACATTGTCGTCCCCATTGCTTTCCTCACTTGTGTCCACCAGTGGTGGTGTGGGATCCAAAGGACCTTCGTCGGCGAGGGAGGTGATGGGACCGCTTCGATAGGCCGGAAAATATGATTCGATAGTGGGAGAGGGGATTGCGTAGCCGGGAGGAAGCGCGGAGCCTGAAGTTCCCGGCGCGTGAGCAAGGGAGAGGCTTCAAAGGGAAGACTGAAGGGACGAACCTTCGCTGAGAGCTGTTCGAAGAACCAATCCAGACCGATCTAGACTGTAGAGAACTCGTAGAAGCTCACGGCATAGCTGTGAATTGTAAGGTTAGCATCGTCTGCGATCATTTTTGTCGAGCTCAGAAATCGTACCATCCATTCCCCTAGCCCTGCAGCCATGGCAGCTTCCAAGAGTCGGACGGTGTCCTAATGAAGCGCATCAGTAACAGTCTCCACAATCTCGGATTGAAATAAACCCACTTTACTGCTCTGCTCCAACGGCTCGAGACTATGCAACACAAGCAAATACGACGCCGCGACCTTCAGCAGTCCCGCCGAGATGCATTTCTATGCAAACAATCCATTAGCTCCTCCCTCATTCCACGGCACAGAAAGAACATGACTCACCTCAAACAAACCTCTCGGTTTCCCCACAACATCAAGACCCTTCTCTTAACCTGTCGACGATATACACCGGCAGCTCGTCGCTTCTCCCGCTTCTCCAGCTTCTCCCCCCCCCCAAGTCCGGATCATTTGTAACTGATCATGACGACAGGATCGACCGCACTCGCACCGTCAAGGTCGAAGAGATCTGCTTTGTGGCAGGCAAACGCTCGATGGTCTCTGCAGCCTGACGCTCTCGGGTATTCAAGATCTGTTGAAGGTGCGAAAGAGTTAGCGAGTCGGACCCGGATGAAGCGATGCTAGAAAGAGGACGCGTGTAGTGGGGAGAAGCGCAGTGGGGAGTCGGGAGCAAGACTCATGGCGAGAGCAAAAGTGACTACGGCATACGACCACGAGGTAATCGAAGGTTGTGCGGCGCAACGCTTGAACCCGGCGCATTCGAGAGAACGGTTACACCAACAGCAATGCGCAATATTGCCAGATAAAGCGCACCGAGCGAGGAGAGTCACACGTGACAGCGGTGGTCCACTTCGGCGGGCCTGGGGGTGGGCGGTGAGAAGCAAGAGTGTCGAAAGAAGTTGAAGAAGAAGATCGCCAACGAAGAACATTCGGCGCTTTCATTCGTGAAGATTGGTGAGCGACCGGGAGGTGAGAGGTAGAAGGCAGGCAGCGAAAGAGAGACACACATTTGGCGGTGGTTGTGGTCGTTGCTGATCGTGGTGAGGCAGCTTCCTAGACAGCAAGGTGGGGAGGAGATGAACGAGGCGCGTCCTCGTCGATCAGTTTGGATCTTTCACGTGCTTTCACGCCGCGCAGTTTTGGAGTGCCGAGCGTCCAGCTGCAAGAGGCGAGTCTGGCCTTACGATGTTGAAAGCCTAAGGCGCTGAGAGACGCTTGACGAAAAGGCTCATGAAGCTGTCGAAGCGGCCGCTTTTGACGTGACCGGAGCGTCAAGGCCATGCTCGCACAACTCGTCCGAGAAAAGTCACCCGGCAAGGTCAACACTGAGCGCAAAGAAAAAACCTTGCAGCACGAATCTGAATTTACCAAGACCGTAAGCGCAAGTCTCCAAGCATAAGCAGCACAAGGCAGATTGTGATCCTCCGAAAGAAAGACGAACCTCCAAGATTCGATGAACCCAGCGAGGCAGGAGTAGACTTTCTTGGGCCATACGCGCTGTTTTGTTCGTTTCGTTTCGTTAAAGAACGTTGGCCTGGAGTCAGCGAGTATAATTTCCACTGGAGAGGAAGAAAGAAGAGAAGCAGGCGTACCTGACGACCAAGAAGGATACTCTCGCGGTCAGGCGAAACAACAGCCATGATGACCTGTTCGATTACCAATTCGTCAGCGCCTCCTTCACTTTATACCCACTCGCTCTCAATCGAATGAATGAAAACGAACGACCGGGTCTGTCCTCGGGTAGCTGCGGAAGTAGTAGTAGAAGACCTCCATAAGTATTCCGCACGCAATTCTGCTATGGGAAAAACAACGCACTTGAAGTTATGAACACCTTGCTTTAGACAAGGTGGTGTTCCCTCCGACTCTTTCGAAGCATCTCCAGGCGCACAAGCTCTTTTCCAACCCGCCCAGACAGACCTCGGAGGTCTCGAGCAACTCGGAGAGAACTATTCCAAACAAACCGGTTAGTATTCCAACAACTCTAGAAACCAAGGTAGATTTCTCGACTCACCCGATTCCTAGTATTCCAATCCACCAAAGCCCTCCCCTCACCAGCCAACGACGCCTGTTCCGGACTAATGCTCGCCATCCCCGCGCCCGCCCGCATGTCCGTGAATTCTCCTCCGCCGTCTTGGAGTACTTTGGAGCGAAGATCGTCGAGTGTGGTTACGTCGAGAGCCCAGTATGGGATTCCGTAGGGGGAGTGGGATTCGAGAGTACTTTCGTCTGTGGGCTTGGAGAGTGGAAGAGATTTGGCGGAGAGAGGGGCGGAGCGCTCGTCTACTCCGAGGAAAACTAGGGCTGGCTGTAGATCAGAGAGTGGTGATTGATGAGTGAAAGAAGTACGTGGGGAAGCGGAAGTGGAGGTAGAGGTGAGCGCGTACGTACCTGATTAACAAAGTGCCTCGACTTCTCCTCATGACTCAGTACTCATCTTCGACTGATCGCCTTTATTAAAAGCATTGACTGTCCCCAGTGCTTTCTCATCCTTCCCATCAGCACCTTTAAAGACGTTCTGATAATCCTCTCCAATGATGTGAAGAGAGTGAGGAGGAGAGGAAGGCGGGGGAAGTGCTGCGATCGGAGGAAGAGTTGTCTCACCAGCACCCCTCACTGTCCCACTGGTCGTCGAACAACTCCTGCACCTGATCCTCGAGCCCGCCCCGACACCTCAAAGGCGATCCATCAATTCCCTCCCTCCCGAAGTCCTAACTCGCCCTTTCAACTTCCCATAGTCCCATTCCCCAAGTTACCCTCTTCAACTACCCAGTCGAGCCCGCAGAACGTAATGCCCGCCTCGTACCGCTCACCCTCGTCTCTCGATCTTTCCAACAAGCAACCTATTCGGTCATGTACGGTGAACTCAAACTACGCTGGCTCGCTCAGAACGTCTGGTCTTTAAAGCAAACATTCATCCGGAACCGGTCGCTCCTCAAGTTGGTGAGAAGATTGGACATCACGGCTGTTTCCTATAGAGATTGGCATATGGAGCAATTACACGCTGCTCACAGTTTGCGTAAACTGGAGGAAGGATACGAACAGGAAAAGAAGGAGGTTTTGGATGGTGAGATGGATGCGGCTTGGAACGATGCGCTGGATGAGAGGGTATGGGAAAAATGGGTTGAGGAAGGTTACGCCGAATGGAGTTACAAGAGTGGAGCTGGGATATTGGGAGCACACAAAGTTCTCGACTTGATCGAAGCGTTGCCAAATTTTCAAGTAGTCGGTTTGAGACGATTCGAAGGACAAGTTGAGCAAGCTCAGTCGGATCAAGGTCCATTCATTTCTACAAGATCAATAGGAACACCTCATTACTACTCTGACGACATCGACTCTGAACCACTCGCCTCATTTATCGCTTCCCGATCGCCAGGTTTGCGTCGCTATAGAGGGAGACTCGAGGACACTTTTTTGCAAGATAGGGAAGTACTCCCTCCCCTCACCCATCTCGACATTCAACCAAACGCCAACGACGATAATTCTTTGCTGAGAAACAAACGAAGCTGACTTTTTCCGTGGCAGACTCCTAACGAAGCCACTGTGCAGGCCACCATCGAACGATATAAAGTGCGGCATGGCGTTATTTTGGCCCGGCAACGTGCTGATGACTCCGTGCGCGGTTTTACAGAAGCAAATGGACCTACGCCAGAGTCAGCTACACGCGTTCAAAGTCCAGATTCTCGACCCCGAGCATCTTGCACGCTGTCTTGGATTCATCAATCTTGTCATGGCGTGGCTCGAGCGCCTCGTCGACCCTAAAAAGATGCACCCGATGATCGCAATCTCGTAAGACCATACCTCACCTACTTGACCGCTTTGAATGACGAGACAGCTGTACCACGCAGGCTGTCGTTGCCTGAGGAAACTACCGAAGCGTTCCGCATGCTGCCCGAGTACTTGATCGAGGACATCACAGAATTCCTCACCTTCACATCAAAGTAAGTACTTCTAAGCGATGGCTTGCGGCTGTGATGAGCTAAAGTATTTCTTGTTCTCGTTGCTGGCACAGATATGCTCCACAGGTGCTGGCCGCAACCTCACAGGAAGAGCTTGTGCCGTTCATGCTGGTTTTCCTTTTTTGAATTCCCATACAAAAAAATCTTTGATCGAATGGTCAGTCGTCGAGGTCAGCTACATAGCTCCTTGAATCGAGCTGCCCGCCTGCCAGTGCTAATCTTTTCACAAAGATCTTGTACTACCTCATTCAACCGGACGGCAGGAGTCCACCAGGAGATGTGGCTTGTCAGTTCCGTCCACTGACACCAAGAAAAGCTCCTGCTTACGTTCGTGAGTCACCTTTCAGGTCCTGAGAAGGTGACTCGGCAACGCGCTGAGTAGTTGCTTATGGACGCGCGCTCCAGAGGTCAAGAATAGGAAATGAGCCTCTGTACATCGCTTCGAGTCGAATATCCGATACTGCTCCACTCAGCTTTCCGAAGTTTGTCTAGGTGAACCGTTGGAGTACTTCACCAAACTAGACAACCCTCCGTTCTCTACGATTAGCCCCTCGCAAAGGCTCCGGTTGGGCTTCTTCACTAGCTCCATTCATTTTCACGCTCGAATCCCTCATCCTCATCACGTCAGGTCTCGCCGACACCCATGAGGAAGCACTTTCAACTGAGCTTGATATCATCGCAAGATCTTTATACAAAGCCCCATCCCTTCGTCACCTCAGTCTGGACGTCCATTCCTTGGTTGGAAATGATCTACCTCGGCCCTACATGCACGCACTACCGCCGGACATCACCACGCTTATTTTGGTAGCAAGTGAGGGAAATCCCGATTGCTGCATTGTCGAAGCTCGAAAGGCTTTGAAGGAGAGGGAAGGGATCGAGGGAGCCAAGTCGTTGAACGTCGAGTGGGTCTTGCCGCTCAGAGGACCGAATGGTTGGACACACTATAGGTGGGATAGGATGATGCCTCTGTTTAAAGAAAATGAGGATCTCAAGTTCTCGTAGTTTCTTTCTTTTGAATAAGCGTGCGAAGAGTTACTCTGGAATTCCAATGAGGGCGCTCGAGCTACTAGATGGGTGAGAAGAGGAG
>JASZXU010000603.1:0-17354 GCA_035521515.1 Phenoliferia sp. Uapishka_3 | reverse complement strand
TCTGCAATGCAGTAATATGATCTTGAGGTATTGGTGAGGTTTGAAGAGGGTCGGGCGGGCTCGGCGGTTGAGGCGAAGTGTAGAGCGACGACCTCAAAGACTGACTTGGCTGAGATCACGGCGCGACAACACCAGCGACGTGAGTGTCAAGAATCGCCTCCGAGAAGAGCTGCATAAACCTGTTTTGAGACCATTTTCTGTCGGTCCCATAATTTGGCCAGTAAGATGAATTTCAACAAGGAATCCGAATCCGAAGAGAAAATTGCAAATATCACGACAGGAAGCCCTCTGCGAGGGACCTCTCGGAACCCCCTCCAACCCCTCAGGCACGCGGCGAGTCGAATAAGCCGCTCAGATCGCCCGGCACGGAAAAAGCGAACTTGAGCGGATTTGTTGAGCCTACTCAAAGGACTGCGGACGTCTCAGACTCGCTCAGCCTCTTCCAGCAACGCGAAGGGAACGCGGCACGCTCATCCCCTGCTTCTCGCTTCGACAACGTCTTCCACGTTGCAAACGTCCCCCAGCTTCCCACCATTCGATACCACCTTCACATAACCCCGCTCAAACGCCCACACGATGGACACCGTTCGAACGCGCACTGGATTCGCCGCGCTGCCGCTGGAGCTAAAGGCGAGCATCGTCAGCATGCTGAACGAAGCAGAGCGCAACTGGCAAGGGAGATGCGTCGGACTGAAGCAGGATGACCAGGCGGTGGTCGGGCATGTCTATGCTCTAAGTGCTATTGCGCTCGTCAACAAGGAGTTTCGAGAGCTTGCGGCTCGACACCAGTTCAGAGTACGCGCCTCCACGAGATCCCTGCGTCCTTCCAATGACACAGATTGTGCAACAGGTCCTGGACTCCCGCCGTTCACTCCTGCGCCCTTTTCGCTTCTACATTCTTGCACGTTATGGCGCCTACATCGAGGAAGTCCATCTGAACGACAACATCGCCAACAGCCAATCGACCCTAGAAAACACTCTGTCCATTCTGCACCAACTACCATCCCTCCGCACCCTAATATTTACACTCGGCGCCGCCAGAATCTTGTTCGGTCTTCCGTTCAGCGATGTCGAGATCAACAACGCGACTTTGGACGATGACGATTACAATACGGCAGAAGATTGGCGGTGTCACCGCGACGTTTTGAAGCCTTTGGGAGTCACCGCCCTCAGGCTGGAAGGTTTCACTCCTTCTGAGGCCTCCACTGTCGCACAACTCTTTCCAAACCTGCAAAACTTGGTACTGGTCGACTTTGATCGATACCATGACGACGGTGTCAAGCTCTCCGAACTTCTGGGCCTGCTTCCACGGTTGACGCAGCTTTGCCTCGAAGCCGCGAGCGAAGGCGGAGTGCTCAACTGGCCGGTGGAAAGCGCAGACGTCTCGCGGAACCACCTCCCCCCGATCACATCCCTCGAAATTCACAAATTCACCCTCGATCTCGGATTAACCAACTTTGTGGCATCTTTCGGCTCGACACTTGAAGCACTTCTACTCAATGTATTCGCAGTCGGGCCCTTACCGGATCCACCTCTCATCCAACTCGATCTCCCCCGCCTTACCGAGCTCCATTTAGGTCACTACGAAGATCGGGTATATGAGGAGCCTTGGAACATTTTCATACCATTCGAGAATGTCCACCTCACCGAACTATCGTACGCTGGAGCATTCGACAATGAACTACCGGACGAATTCATTATCGCCTTTCTCAAAGAGCAATCCGATTTGCGTGTGATTCGCTTGGGAGCGTTGGTCCCTCTATCGCCTCTCTTCCACGACCACTGGCACCTGAGGAATTTTGCTTTCAACGCTGGATCGCTCGCCGCGTACACGAAACTCCTTCGTGAGCGCTCACTCGACACGTCCAGCGTTTCTGACCAGTCCCACTTCAGCCCCTACAAAGAACACGTGGGCAGAGACTCTCAGTACTGTGTGGAAGATAGTATGCGCTGGCTCACAGACGCCCTGGCTCGAACGCTTGACTTTGGGAGGCATGAACTGGACAGAATCAGGGCGGAGAAAGACGAGCAGAAAGCTGAGGAATGGCTGGAGATGCTGAGACCGCTCGAGATGGAGAGACTTTCATGGAAAGATTGATGCTGCTGCCAATGCCGACACAAGTCTACCACGCTGAAGCTTGGCAGCAGACGTAAGACAGTCACAAATATGTCCCTGAAAGTCATCATGAGACTTGGTTTCCTTAGCCTAGGCTACAGAGCTACGCAGCATAATTGACGACTTTCAGGGTTTATCACCTACAATTCATGGAGTGTGCGCCTCTCGGACGATAAATCCAGCAGCTTCCAACTCCAGCTTCCTTCCTCCAAACTCTTCCAGCTCCCCAATAGTCCGATTCCGAATGCTTGAGCTTCCCTCGAGCTCACAATTGCAGAACGGCAGCGCAACCACCCGCAAGTCTGGCAAGTGTCGCAGAGCGCCAGCGAGGTCGGAACGTTCGACCTTATCAAGGTCGACAGCAGGTGGCGGATCATCGTCGTATGGGTATTGTGGTCCCAAGACGAAGCTAATCAGACTTGAAGGAAGGAGCGAGAAGAGAGTCCGAGTTGGCCACCATTCGATAGAAAGATGTTGGAGGGCTGATGTCGTGAGGTAGGCGCCGAAAAGCGTTTGATTTGAAACTGAAGGGGCGTGTCGGGAGGGAAGATCCTTTTGGATGGTATCAAATTCAAGTTGCCGATCCACTTCTGCAAGTTGTATTTTTAGAGTCTGTAAGTTGGGAAATTTCGGAAGAAACGCCATCCACTCGACGAAGAGGTCGACGGTCAAGCTGGGGAATTGTTGTAAAATGCGGAGGGAGGGACGTTGGAATAGTTGAAGGTCGAAGGAGAGTGTGTGAAGACACTGGGGATTGATCATGAATGGAATCAATTGTCGCTGACCGCACTGGCCGATGAGGGCGAGAGATGTCGGTGAGGCCATAACGGTGAGATCTCCATCGACCCAGATAAACTCGCCAGTACTGGAGAGCACGAAAGGTTGTGATACGTGCTCGGCGAATTGACCTCCGAGAAAGCCGTTATTCTTGACGAGCGTCAAGGCGGAGAGATTAGAGATGATGGCTTTTGCGGCGGAAAAGCGGAGGTCGAGGATAGGTTTCCTTGTGGGTTGGTTGGAAAAGGAAACAAGGGATAATTTTTGGAGGGCCGGAATAAGTTCCATGGTCTCCAGCAACTCCTCGACGTCCCGATCGTCGTAGTAAGCTTCCGTTGGCCAGCGCTGATTCCCCGCTCTGTCCCAAGCAAGCATTGCGGACACTTCCAGAGTCGAGGCAAAGTGGATTTGTGGGCCTTCGTGTTCGAAATAGGCGTTATCGTCCTCCTCTGAGAGACCGTCGTCTTCCGCATCCCCCACATCGGCCCGCTCTCCAACATCTGCGACGACAGCCGCTGTCCCTTCCGCCTCCTTGCTCTGCAAGCTTCGCTTGATCCAGTCCTTCTGCCAGCGTTCCGCTGAGATTTTGGTTGCCGAGAAGGCCCGTGTAGCACGACCAAGGTTGGGATTGGCGCGCAGAGATCGCAGAAGAAGGAGGGCCGTTGAAGCCGTCCACGAGACGTGCAAGTCCCGATATAAAACGTCGTAGGCGGCTGATCGAAACTGGTGGGAGATTAAGGCGTAGGTGGAGAGCTGATGGCTTCGCGCATTGTCGTTGAGGTGTACGACGGAGAGATGTAGGATGTGCGTCAAGAGTTCGAAAGGGAAGGGAAGTGAATCAGGTGCGGTGGGCGATGATGGTAGGAGCATCGGTGGAGGGTATGAGATAGCGTGGAACAAGCGATTGGACTTGGTGATGAGGTGTGGGGTCGATAACGGGGTTAACGGAGATCCGCCCAGAACGCTCAACGGAAAAAAAAAATGGGGCATTACTTCCAAGTTGGTACTTCATCTAGGTACGAGAACTGAAGGAGGGATCAAATCTAATCTACTTCCATAGTCTAAAGAAAAAAGCCGACGACTTTACGGCTTGTACTCTCCCTGCCCCAAGAAGGGGTAGTCGGTGTAGCCTGGAAGGGATGATTGATGTAAGCACGAGTGCATTCGAACAAGTATGAGCGAACTGACCGTGAACTGCTTCAGGTCCAAGGTTGTAAAAGGTGGCCCTGTCGTAAGGAGTGAGGGCGGCGCCGGTCTTGATGCGCTCAGGAAGGTCCGGGTTGCTGCAATGAACACGTGTAAGATATTGAAGGTACAGGGATCCATAAGAAAAGAGAATGTGCTCACGAGATGAACATGCGGCCCCAAACGGAAACGGCGTTGGGGTGCTTTTCGCAGAGCTCGAAGGCACGCTCCCGGTTGAGCTCTCCCGCGGCAAGGAAGGGCTTGGATCCCCAGATGTCGAACTAAGTTTTCAGACGAGGACCTTTAGTTTTACCGCTTATCCAGATTCTTGCACTGAAGCAGCACTCACGAGGAAGTCAAGGCTCTCTCCTTCTCCAGGGGTAACTTCACCAACACCCAAGATCGAGCGGGGCTCGACGGCGTGGAGGTACTGTAAAAAAAAAGGGCTGTCAAGATCGGAAGCAGGAAGTCAACTGGGGAGAGACATACGGCAAGCTCGGGGAATCGGGACTTGAGCTCCTTCGCGTAGGCACCGAAGGTCTCAATGATGTCCTTTTGTGGCATCTTCATACCTACAAACGGAGAATAGTCAGCGTGGTGTCAAAAAACCGCGAAAGACTGAAGGCTCATACCCTGGAAAGAGTTGAAAGGAGAGATCCTGACTCCGACCTTTGACGCTCCAACAGCGTTGACGACCGCCTCGACGACTTCGAGAGGGAAACGAAGGCGGTTCTCGACACTTCCTCCGTACGCATCCGTCCTTGTGTTCGAGTTTGTTTGTAGGAATTGATCCAACAGATAGCCATTTGCGCAGTGAATCTGCGAACGGGGTATTAATATGAGTGAATACCTGAAAGCAACTACGCTTTTCACTCACCTCCACTCCGTCTCCCCCAGCCTCCTCCACGAACCTCTTAGCAGCAGCCGCATAATCACTCTTCCATTTTCCCATCTCCTCAATAGTCAACGGTCTAGGCTTATCCATCTTATCAAACGGCACATCACTCGACGAAATCAAATCTCCCCCTCCAAATTTCTTAAGCTCATCCGGTACCGCAACACGTCCCAAAGCCCACATCTGCATGTACATGAATGACTTCTTCTCGTGTACTCCAGCTACAATCTTCTTCCAGGCGGCGGCTTGCTCTGAGTTCCAGATTCCGGGGACGTTGCCGTATCCACCGGCGGAGGGGGAGAGGAAACAACCTTCGGAAATGATGAGGGTTCCCGGGGTGGAGGCTCGTTGGGTGTAGTATTCGGTGGCGATGTCTGCGTTGAGAGTGAGGTGAGGGAGGGGAGTCAGCGTGAAAGATAGGAGAGGTCGTTCAGAGTGGCGCAAGGCAGGCGGCGAACGCGCTCGCCAACTAGGCTGCCACCGGAGTTTGTAATGGAAACGGGGCTCACCTGAGTGAACGTGAGACTCGTGAGCACGCATACGGGTCAAAGGAGCCATAGCGACCCTATGCTGGAGCTCAATGTCGCCAATTTTGATGGGTGTGAAGAGGGTGTTGGACATGGTTGAAGTCGTAGGTTTGCTAACGAAGGAGTTGAAGCGGAAGAAGAGAGAGAGGGAAGGGAGAGCAGTGACCGTTTGATAGAGGTTCGGGATGACCAATCGTCTGCCTCGCGAAAGGAACCCAGGAGAACATCTCGGAGAGGGACCGCGTTTGGTGTGGAGGAGGCAGGCGAAAAATTGACTGCGAGTCGTTCCCCGGCCAAGTGGATGCCGAGCCTGCCGGTGATAACTTGTTGTTGTACGACGCGGGTCATGATAGCATTCGTGAGAGAATGAAGAGCTTGAATGTACGTCGCATCTAATAAAAAAGCGAGGGTGAGCGAAGCGATCGTAAAGGGCGAACGAGGCGAAGTCAAAACGAAGGTGCTCGCAAATCCTCGCGAAGTCGACGTCGACGTCCAGCACATCTTCCTTCTTCCAACGAGGTCATGACAAAGCTTCTTCTACGTCATCCCAGCTCGAAAACAGACCTCAAATCCCACAATGCCAGCAAAAAAAAAAGGGTCCATTGAAATAAAGCGAACTTCGCCCCACCCTCACCCAAGCACTGAAGCACCTAACTCCTACTCGGCGGCCAGCTCTGCACCACGATCCTAAACTTCCCTTTATACTTCTCCAGCTCATGGAGCGCTTTCTGTCTATCCTGCTCATTCGTAGCTTCTTTCACCCGCGCCAACGCAGGGTCGAACTCTTTCTTCGATTCGGGAGTTGTGTATGGGCCGGAAAGACGGAGGGAGTCTTGCGCGAGATAGCTGTAGAGGTTGTGAATGACTTTGAGTTTGAGAGGAGAAGAGAGGGAAAGGGAAAGAGCGTACACGTCGAGTTTTCGAGGACGGAAGAATTGGACGTTCCATGCTTCGATTAGTTTACAGGTTGGTCCGACTCGTTTTGCTCGAAGCTTTCGTTCTGCCAGAGTAGATACTGCGAATCCAGCTCCAAAAATAGGCATGAGCGGTAGCGTCCTGCCAAATAACATGATCAGCTACTTCGACGTCCCATCATCCTTCAAAAAGAAAGAGAGAAAACAACTAACGCAACCGACAACCCAGCACTAGCCCTCAATTCAATCCTCGCCGTCTCAGCAATATCTTCCCAAAGCTGATCCCAATCCTGTCTGAAAACATCATGACTACTCATCACCGGTGGTTTCGTCTTGAACGCCGCTCCCTGCGTAATAGCCGTCGCAAGATCATTCGAATTATTACTCCTAAACACCAACGGTTTCTCCAACGGCGCATAATCAATTCTCAATCCTTGATCATCTTCCTCAGTCGGTGGTGGAGGTCGACGATTGAAGCAATCTGGAGGTGGGGAGAGACAATTTCGACGATTGCGGGCGAATTCCATAGCTTTTCCTTTTGCGTAACCTGTTTTGGAGTCGGACCAGGTTGGAGTTGCTTTGGTGGCGGAGGGACCGTTGTGCGTTCTTGCTCGAGTTGGAGGTGGTCGATGAGAAGAGAGAGGAGCGGAAGGAGGTGGGAGAACGTCGGAATGGGATGAAGTTGGGGTGGGTCGACCTGAGTTGTAGGCATCTTCTTCCTCCTCCTCGGCGGAGAGGTTGTCTTCTTCTTCCGTTGAATAATCGATATGTGAAGGAGTTTCTACGCGTGGAGGGACTGCTGGAATCGAAGGACGAGTTGGAAGTGGGGGTCGCTGCGGTATTGAAACAGGCGGATGTACTGCAGTCGTTGGAGTTGCGAGTCGCGCCTTGACAGGTGGAGGAGGAGCCGCTCTCCTCCTCTCTGGTGGAGCTGATTTTGGTCTATCAGGACCGCTGAATGAAGGTGGGGTTGGAGAGGGTGGGATTGGAGGAGCGACTGGTATGACAGTTGGTCTTCGCCACTGTTGTGGTTGCTCCTCTTTCACCTCTTCCGACTCGGGTTCGACTGGTGGTTTTGGCTTGCGAGGTGGCCGAGGAGGTTTGTACTTTGGAGTTGGGGTAGGGGTTGGCGGGGGTTTGATAGGCGCGGTGTTTGTTGGAGAAGGGCATGAGGAGGCGAAGGCAGCTGCTAGTTGGGCGACTGCTGCTGAGCGAACTTGGGATGGAGCTGGAGGTGGAGTGGTCGCTTTGACTGGCTCAGGAGTTGGCTTGGATGGTAGTGCTGTCGGTATAGAAGTTGCTACAGTCTCAACGTTACCCCAAGTCTGTCAAGTAGGACTTGTCAGCTCGGTATGAGTACTCCAACCCCCGCAGTCCTCAAGCCTTAGACGAAACGTACCCCGTCCGCTCGTTTGGCCCATCCCATACCTCGTCCAGTCAGATGTAGTCGCTATTTCCTGGTTGTATCGATGTCGTTGTCAAGTACGGGAGATGGTCGCCAGGCAGAAGATGGCGAGGTGCTTCGACCTTCCAATTCGAATCTCGCCGCGCCTAGGCTCGGACCCCCCCACTTGGTGTATTTCTGTTATTCTCCGCCTCCGAGGAGATATGAACCTGGGTTTCATAAATAGTCGTTCATTATGCACTACTTGGTGGAGAAAGCAAATTGGAATCAACTGAAATACACTCGTGCGGTGCCAGGTGCCAGGCCGCGAAGCAAGCTCAAAGTAGCGCCGGCTGGAAGTACGATGAGACGACAGGCGCCATCTTCACAGATAAGGAGGTAGGGACAGAAGAATGCGGTACTGAAGTGTCCACTATTGCCAAGCGTGAAGGCTCTACCCCAAAAAAATCAACTCTTTACTGCTGTACTCCAAAGATTGACGCAATGTCCGCAAGCCTCGACTCTGATTCACCGCACAGATATAATCAGCTTTTCAAACAGTGAACAAAATAGAAGTGAGATATCGTACCGATCTTCTCCTTGCGCGGAGCAGCGCTTTTGTTGCCAGAAAATGCCTGCGCGACGAAGCAAGTCAAGTCAGGGTGGAATCAAGTATGATGAAAGAGCTCGGGCGAACCTGAGAAATGAGCTCTTCCTTCTTTTTCTGGATTTCCAGGACTCGGTCTTCGACGGATCCCTCGGCAACAATCTGGAAGACTTTGACACTGGCGGCCGCGAGATGATTTAGCGAGCGAGCGAGCGACGACGGCGAGGGAGAGGTAAACTTACGGCCTCGTCTGTCCGATACGGTATACACGGTCGATAGCTGCAAAGAATGTATGAGTGGCAGATAAATGGTTTTTCAAGCTTGAGTCGACTCACCCTGCGACTCAATAGACCTGGGAAGTGAAGCATGAAATGTCAGCGCTGCAATCAGGGACGGCAGTAACCCATAGCTCACGCCTGCCACCAACTGTTTCATAAGAGAAGGTCAGCAAGAGCTCGAGTATCCAGAGGCCCACAAAACACTCACGGGTCCATCAAAAAGACTTGCGAAGCGCAAGTAAGGTTGAGTCCTAGGGCACCGGCCTGAATAAACAAGTAACCATTAATCATGAACGCTTAAGTCTCAAAGCCATCACGAAATCGAAATACCTTGAGAGAGATGAGCATGACAACAGGCGGCGTCTTCCCACCAGTCTTCTTGCTCTTCTTCGACTCTGAGAATTCAGCAATGACAGCTTCACGCTTTGCCTGAGTCATGCTACCGTCGAACCTGCGTAAAGATGTTGTGAATACTTCTTGAATTCTTGAAACCAGAGATGAGGATGAAATCATACCTGCACGAAGGGACCCCAGCCCTCGCCAATGCCGCCTCGATGCAATTCAAATGTGTCGTCCACTAAAACGCCCTCAACCAATCAGCCCATCCAGTCTAACGCCAAGCGGGAAAAAACTCACTTGGGAGAAAATCAGACTCTTTACCCCCGGCTCTGTCGCCTTTAGCAGCATAAGGAGTTGCTGAGTCTTCGCAGCATGGCTAAGGGCGTCGTTCCCCGCCTGAGCTTGCCAAGCGAGTACCTCATCCTCATCCGACGAAGCGTCCCTCTCTGGACCTGGCTCAACGAGACAAGTCCTGTCCAACGGATTCTGATCCATAGGACAGACTCCAGCGTAGTCGATGTGTTCTTCAATGCTGCAACGCTGGTCAGAAGGATTCGATTTTCTCTCGAGCGGGAAGGGACGTACCAGCCAGCACAGAAAAGATGACCACAAGCTGTGATTCTCGGTTCGACAGGAACGTCGAAACAGAGACCACATTCCGCGTTCGCTTCTTGTGTCATTCTTCGCAGGACGCCTTGGAGGCGAGAGATTTCGGCGGGGGAAACGACGGGGCCAACGTTGGTAGCGACTTCTCGATCGTTTGCTAGACGGCTTGCACGGACACTGGGGAGGTGGTTTGTCAGGTTGGTGGGAAGAGGGGGCGTAGGGGATTACGCACTCTTCGATGAAGCTTTTAGGACAAAGTGAAGGGTCGCACGCGAGTTGGCGAAGGCGGAGCAAGTAGACGACTAAAAAGGAGACGAATGTCAGGTTTTGCAAGTCATTGAACCATACCAAACACAGAAATAAATTCGCGACTCACGGACGTTCGAGTACTGCATGGAAGCCGTGCCCTTGTTCAAGAACCCCTTCACGATGCCTTGCAGTACGCCGAGCACTTCGTCGTACAAGCTTTGAGCTTCGGGTTGGAGCTTGACTCGGTGAAGATAGAAGCTGATTTCTGGGAGGCTGACTAGACGCTTTCCGGTTGTGTCTGTCATGTCTTTTGTCCTACGAGCTTCGTAGTGAGTATGCGCATTCGGTGTCGCGGAGAGGGCGGAACTTACCTTCGCAAGGTCGTTGATGACACGATAGCCTGGCGAAAGGTCAGGTCAGCGGCAGCGAGCGGAGAAGAGAGGCGGGAGTGACTCACCCGGAGAAGCTTCGCACCATCGGGACCGTCCTCCTTGACGCGGTTCTCGACGTACATCGTCCACATTGCCCTCTGATCGAGTGGGCGGCAAAGCTTGAGGAAAGTCATCATGGCTCCCACTGATTTGAAGAATGTTATCAGCTAGTGATCTAAGTCAACAACTAGATCTTTTCTGCTCACAGTCTGTAGTCGAGTTGATGATGGGCGTGCCAGTCAAGATCCAGCGGCGCCTACAAAATCCCAGATTAGTCTCTTGCGTCAAATTTCCGGAGAAGGAAAACACCGGCTCACTCGGCTTTGAGATCTGCGCAGGCGACCGACATCTTTGCCTTCGGGTTCTTGATGACATGTCCTTCGTCGAGTACAACCCTTCTCCACTTGATCGCATGCAAAGTTCCCTCGACTGGCTTCGCAAGCTTGGCCTTCTTCAACGAGTGTTTCTCAACTTCCTTGACTTCGGCGAGGTGCTCCAAGGCGAGAGTTTGGCTGAAGATTCGTTTCGTGCTGTCGGCGTCAGGGCAAACTGGACGGATACTGAGGAAACGCGTACTAGGTAGTAATGACGACGTCGAATTTTCGAAGCTGCTTTTTGGACACTTCTCGACCTTCGCCATGGTATACGTGCCACTTGAGTCGTTTTGAGCCGACGTGGTGGTGAAATTGATCGGTCCAGTTGGAAGTGACGGACAGAGGACAGACTGATGGCGCCGAACTCGACATCAGCTGCGAGAACTGTGACCAGTATCACATTCGGGTACCTTACCGATCAATGTCATATCATCAAAGCGCTCGTCTGGCTCTTCTGGCTCTGGAAGCACACCCTCGCCAGTGTCGTCGGTGCAGATCAGCGCGATTGTTTGCATCGTCTTTCCGAGCCCTACGTAAAGATGAGATCAGCAGGGAGCGAAGATAATAGACTGTACTGAGAACGAACCCATTTCGTCAGCCAAGATTCCGCCTCGTTTCAAGAGAGGTTTTTCGCGCTGAGTGTCCTCGGTGGCGACGTTGTACCAGAAAAACTCACCCTGAACGCCTTCGCAGTCAGCACGTGATGTCGGAAGTCTTTTGTGAGTTTTGCAAATCTCACCTCAGCATCCTTCTTCTTGACCCAGAGCTGCACGGGCGGATCATCGACTTCCTTTGGTAGCGTCGGATGCTCCATGTTGATCATCCACGCGAGTCCTTGTTTCTGTGAGATGATAAATGAGCCAGCAGGGTGCTATGAATCCAACGTTGTAACGAACCTGGAAACCCATAAGGTCTGATCTCATCGTCTTGTCCTTCTTTCCTGGTGGGCACGGATGCTCGGGCAGTAAAGCTGGATCCCCGACGCCCTCCTTGAACAGCTCTCCCAGCAGATCTCCCGTAGGTCGGTCAGCCTTCTCGATCAAAATAGACTGTGCCATCAGCGCATCCAGCTAAATAAAGCACGGACAAATATCAGCTCCGCGACTCCTTCGCAAGCGCAAAATCACCCACCCCTCGGCTCTCGCCCAACTTTTCGGATAGCTTCATGGCCTTCAAGATCTCCGCTTCCATCGCCTTCTTTTCTGCGGCCGCCTTTGCTCGTTGGGGGAAGAAATAGTCGAGTCGGGGATCTTTGAGAAGGTAGCGAGGACCGTAAAGTGATAGGGCGAAGGGAGTGGATTCGACGGCGACTGTGTTTGTGGGTACTGGAGAGAAGGGAAAAGATTTGTCAGCTTTCCACCCCACAGTAAGATTTGACGTTTCAGCGGCCCAACTGACCTGCGCCCGCGACACACTTTGTCGTGATGATCCGCTGGTCAATCAGTGGTGCGATCCTTCCCGCGAGAGTCTTCGAAAGGTAGCCAATCTTCATCCCCTTGTTCATGTGTCGGACCTCCACCGCATTCTTGTCGTATATGTTCGTCAAGTCCTGTCAGGTTGCGCTGTTGTGAGTCACGGAGCTCGGAGTGGCGCAGCGATGAAGGGCTCACGCGTCGCAATTCAATAGCTTGTTTCTGCCTCACTATGAGTCACAGAGCGTCAGAATTTGTTTCCAAAAGGTTGGCTTTTGTTATGAACGCACGGCTGGCAATCCCACGATAGTTCTTCAGACCTACGATGTTGGCCGCGGGAATGGTGACCAGCAAGATCTCCTCGTCTGGGTCTTCCTCCACCTTGGTTTCCTCCTTGATGTCCTCTCCTGCCGCCTCTACCACCGCGTCTGCGCCGTCGGACAGTGGCAAGTCGTCGGCGGCCTTCCGCTTCCCCTTGCTGTCCGGGCTCGGCGCAGGCGACACTTCCACGGCCTGTGAAGTGAGCTCGTGAGATTGAGAATGCAAGCTTCAGGCGGACTGAACACGTACCATCGCGTCGCTTGGAGGTAGGTGTATTGTAGAAGCGGGAGTAACGGCGGATGGCAGAAAAATCGACCCGGATGTGGACCGGCCACCCTCATGCAGTTGGGGTTCGAAATTTTTCCTAATCGACTCTTCATCCAGTTTCTATTTCGGATCTACGCATGAGTATCTGAAACGCAATCCGAAGGACCAAATGGAAGGTGGCGAGACTCAAGCGAGACTACTTTCGCGGCCTCGAAGACTTCGCAATCACTCTGCCTGGCGCCCACCTGAGCTTCTATGAAGCTGCATCCCTTCGGTGACAGGGTAAACTCCCATTTCGCAGGGTTAGCTTGTCAATATCTTACACTCTTTATTTAAACAAAAGCAAATTTCTCCTCACGGGTGGATTTTAAGTGGTGGGGACGCGACACGGAGTCGCGAGCGGCGACGTCAAGGCACAGCATCTTGCCTTTTTCGCTGGGAGGTTTGGCAGCTTGCTCGATCTGCAGTGGTTCGAAAAACCAATGCCATAGTGCTCATGATATCGTGATAATTAGGGTTAGGTGTACACGGAGGTTTGGTTCGGACCTCGGACGAAGTTTAAGTTGCGAGCTCGAGCGCCGCCCACAAAATTCGCAAGAACATTCTCGCTCGTTTCCTTTCACTCCCTTCAGCATAGACATCAGCAGATAAATCAGAAGACGACGAGACACTATTCAGTTGCAGCTAGAACATGAAATGACCTGTCGACCGAACTTGTCAGATGCAAAGAAGAAAATTTTGTCTCAGACACTAGTGAGAGTGAGAGGTACTGGGAACAGCAGGTACCTACCCAAATCAACCCAAATGATGTATCGCTTGGTAGTGGACCGGTTGTTTTGCTGTTGGGCATTCGACTTGCCAAGGACGGCCGCCTACGGTGATAGGGGGCTGTCCGTTAACTCCGTGTTCGTCTATTGTCTATGACCAGCGAATGTCTGCAGCTCACATCATCGTACTCTCTTTTTCTATGAACATGCTCTCGGAACCAGCCCTCAATCCACCTAATTCCCTCCCCTTTCCTCCCGAGATCTTGACACAGATCCTTCGACTCTCCGTCGCTCTGAGGCTCACTTGGCCAACAACGCGCGAAGTTACGAGCTCTGCACTTTCGCCCTCGTATCTCAAGAGTTCCAAATCTCCGCCTACGACGTTCTGTATCGGGACCTGCACGTCTCATGGACGTCTTCTACGGCTGAAAGCCTCCTTGATTCTCTGCGCGCCAACCCTCATCTCGGTCGAGCTACCCGGACCTTCTCCGTTACAAGGGTATCGGAGGAGCGGTGGCAGACTGTCTGGATGGAGCGAGCCATGCAGGAGTGGGAGGAGGAAGGGACGACAGCCGAGCATGCCGCCGATTTGGAGCGAGCCTTGATGCCGGGACCGGACGGCAGTTTATGGGCGGAGGGCGATATTGACTGCCCAGTTTACTACGCTTTGAACCTCGAATTCGCAGCCACACGAGCATGGGGCAGACAAGGGAACACGCGCTGGCATGCAGATGATTGGTACGACGATCGAGACATCGAGGACCTGTTGGAGTCGATAGCCTTTCTCCCCTTCCTCCAGAAAATATCCCACCTCTTTCTCCAACCAACCCACCAAAAATCCTTTTTTCGACCCTCGCTTTGTCGCTGCGAAAGAGATCATCTCCAATCTTTCCGCCCTCACTCTCGTCAATAACCGTGGCTTCCGCGACGGTCAATTCACTGAGCAAATAACCCGACCATTCGAGCTCTCCAGCACGGGAGACCTTTACTGGCTTGATGGGGATTATACTGTCCTGGCCTCACCAACATCGCTAAATCTCATGGGCCAATGCAAATATCGACAGCTTATTCCTTATATGATCGACGCCCACCATCTCCATACATTATCTTTTGACCTTCAATCATCATCCATGTTGCAACCATCCCCAACCGCAACCGTCGAAATCTTTGCGGATTGGATGGCGTTCCTTCTGAAATTTCCAAACCTCCGCACTCTGAAAATCCGACTGGCGGAAGTGGAACGGCTCGAATCGGACACCGATAACTCACTCGACAATCTGTCCTCCCACTACGCTCCTTCGATCACAAATCAAAAGCAATTTGGAGCCTACCTCTTGAAATCATCCCTCCAGTATCTGTCAATCGAGTGGTGGCCGACCCGAACCCTCCTTTCCCTCCTTCCTTCAAGTCTCATTACACTTGCACTAGGTTCGAATCTTCCTTACACCGATGGCCCTCCCCCCGTTGTCGACCTCGATGGACTCAAACGGTCCAACCTCGCTGGCGTTCTGCGACACTTGCCAAATCTGCGAGTGGTGGCGCTGCCATTTGGCAACTTGGAGGTGGAGAGAAGCTCAGGTATTCGGGATAGGAGCTATGAGGAGCTGGTCGAGTTTGAAGAAAGGAGGCTGGAGTTGGAAGCTGCTGGATTTATCGTTCGGGAGGCAAACTCTGCATAAATCATTTTTTGTCAAGGGGTTGATGAGCTCAGGAGATCTTTGATATGTACAGTAATGACGAGGCTCGGTGTCTGGCTGTCCTCACGATGTGCTGTAGAGCCCTGAAGAGACTCGAGTACCGAGTTTGAGGTTGGAATCTATCCGGCCTCATCCAATATATATCCAACACAAAGTGATTTAACACAAATAAAATACTGAACTGGTGTTCCCAACGCACACTTCCCAAACAAGACTACATAAAATAATGCTAAACAGTAGGCATACATCTCAAGTCCGTTAAAACTCCTTCCGTCCTCCTCTCCGAGTCAAAGTCCGAACTCGAAAGCACTCCCTCCCTCCTAGAAAGTTGCTGTGTCCTCGGCAACGGTTCTGGGGGCGGCGGCTTCACCAGTTTATTCCCTCCTCCTCCTCCACTGTGACCCGGCTTCATCCTCCTCAACCTCTCCTTCAATTTCCCCATGAGCTTCTCCTCCTCCGCCTTCGCTTGCTCTCTCTTCACCTCTCCTTTCCCAGAATGCTCTCTCGCGAGGTTAGAAATGGCCAACCCGAGCGAGCGGAGGGCGTGATAAGATTCGGCGGCGTCCTTCGCGGGTTGGGTCGATAGTGCGATATTGGCGAGGTGGCGGAGCGTGTAAAGGGAAATGGCGAGTGAAGACATACGCATGGGAAGTACTGGATGGTCTGGGAGGATGAATCGAGTGGAGGGGAGAGTGGCGGCACGACCTTTTCCTTTGATGGAGGCGGGAGGCGTCGGCGGGACAAGCGCAAGCTCTGGAGTCGAAAAAGAGTGGTTCGGAGGGAGAAGTGACATGGTGAAACGGATCACGCCGGTACCTTCGTCATTTGGGCGGAATTCGAGAGAAAGAGAGGCGTCGCAGTGGCGCGAGTCTTCGGCGGAGACGTCGGCTGCAGACGCCTGAATGATGCAGTCTCCGTACCTGGAGCAATGAAATCATGAAGTTAGCACCGAGATTCAGACTGTATATTTGAAATTAAAACTCACCACATCAAAAACTTCAGCAAACTAGCCCAAGTCGCCGCCTCCACGGCGAACGTCCTGCGATGCTTGTCCTTCACGAACGTCGAAAGCTCAATTCCGGTCGGGAAGGGTGCTGTAGAATGCAGCCCATCCATGGCACACGAATGCTCCCTCGCACACGGTTCTGGATATCCAAACCTCACTCCGTTCCCAAACACGGTAGCCGGTTCTTCCTGGGCCACACCTTCGTCGACGACTTCAACAGCGGGTGGCGTCACAACCTCAGCCGTTGGCGAAGCTCCGTTCATAGCGGAAGGGGTTTGGTTGCGATCTGTGAGGCTGAAAGGACTCTGTCTTTGTGAAGGTGAATTGGGGTTGGCGATGGTAGGTGACCGGAGAATCTCGCTCGCACTCGCCAGACTTGTGCGCTTAGGGTCGACTGACAACGGCGGTGTATACAGCCCCTCCATTCCGTCGTTTGGTCCTTTTGCGCCAAGATCCAACAATGTCCCGCTCATAAGTCTTTCCTGCTCGATCCTCGCCTTCAAGGCATCAGTCGGACCGACGTTTAGCACTTCCGCTTGTTGACGACCTTCATCGTCAATCAATTCTTCGTCGTCATAATCATGCCCCGTGAAGCCAGAAGGCGAATAAGTCCTCGTCATAGGAGGTAAATCCGACGCCATGGAAGGCTTTGTTGACCCTCCAGTTCCTTCACGCGACGCTGGCTCAGTGCACTCCGAAATGAGCGACATTGACCGTCCCGCAAAATGCGAAATATACGGCGAAGAATTCGAAACACCAGTCTCGACTAGAGGCAAGGCTCCTTCACCCGCATCTGGGTTCCGAACCTCATACGACGACGTCGCTGGTGGGGTTAACTGAGGCGGCAGCGGCGCCGAACTTTCTTCCGTGTAGAAAGAGTCAGAGTCATCCTCCCTCGAATGTATGGGACTTCCGTCATGCGTGGGATGGCCGAAAGTTCCGTGCAACGACGACGATTCGTCCTCGTCTGGCGAATATCCGCCTTGAGCGAGTTGCGAAGAATGCGCTGTGAAAGACCCAAGATAAGGTCGTTCTTCGGGAGACGCTCGTGGATCTCTTTCAAATATTTTCGGGCGAGATGAGGCGATATAGGGTAGTGAGTGCGAGTGCTGGGAACTCGAGTTGAGGGAATCGGTGCAGTGCTCGTGTGAGAAGTCGGAAGAGTTGGTGGCGGGAGAAGATGGGTAGTCACCCGGGGGAGG
>JASZXU010000602.1:0-17379 GCA_035521515.1 Phenoliferia sp. Uapishka_3 | reverse complement strand
TAGGCTCCCGTGAACTGCGGAGGAGTCGGGAGTCGGGTCAGTCAATGGCCTTACATCCTCCCCCGCTGAGCAGTCGTTCGGAAAAAAGAAGAGAACGAAGGCTCACTAAACTTAAAGACGCATGTCGTCTAGCGCCGGCGTGGCACCGGTGCCTCGCTTCTTGGAGAAGCGCGAGCGTTGACTTTGCGAGTCCGAGTCGTAGTCGTCGCCAGGACTCGCGGAGCGCTTGCTGGAGACGGAAGGAGTGCCGAAACAACGGATGGAAACCGTGGTGTTTTCGTAGTACTCCTGGCTTTTGAAACGGTCAGCAGCTGCGTGTCCATCTTGTTTGGCAATGTCGACGCGAATCTTGGCGGTGGCGAGAGCTCGCTGGAGGTCGGCGGCGTCGTTTGCCTCGCGTTGAGCGGCACTGATTTTGGGTTTGAAGGCCGCCTGAAATCAATCGTTGGTACAGCATCAGCTTCCGCAATTTCCCATTCGCCAAACAGAGGAGGGAACGCTTTTGGACACACCTGTTCGGGTAAAAACGATTCTTCGGCGACTTGACGTCGAGCAAGGTATCTGTCCATCAGATCCGAGTAGGGCTGGCGGACCAAGACGTCGAGCTGAGGTGCAATACCGGCGAAGTGGGCATATCCATGCGGGAAGGTGATGATGTACCAGCGGTGGCCGTTCTTGTAGTAGTGACTCTTGACGCCTTCAGCGCCGTCGGTACCAACAAACTTTGTGCGGTCGAAGACTTCGGCATCGGCCTGTGTGGAGGAAGGGTCGGATGACCTGAGGAAAGAGTCCAACGGAAAAATCGGCACTGGATTAGCTAGTCTGTTCGGAAAGAGACTAGCGTCGGTGGCTTCGTACATTTTGACTTGCGACGAGTGGAAGACTGGTGAGATGCGGCGGGAGGTGTAACAACGAGGGAGGTCAAGCTTGAGAGTGGATGTGGTAGGATCAAAAGAGAGGCACTCAAACGGCCCTACAAAAGGCGGCGTCCATTTTCTTGACCGGCCCGCCACCGTGCTCCAATTTTTCGTGTTTACGTAAAATAGTTCGCCGGTCAAGTCTCGGCCGAGGCCTGGGTCGTCTCTGCGGGATTTGTTTGCCGCACTGGCCTGCCGAATTCGAGCAGTCTGGATGGAATCTCGCGCGAGAGAGAGACGGATCTTCGCATCCGCAATCATGTCGCCCGCGGACTTGTTGCCTGGAGCGCTGGCCCATGAGGGAATTGTCAATGGCATTCGTGTTCTGGCTAGTTCGAAAGGAGCAAAACCGGAAGAAGAGCTCTCCATCGAATTTATTGCAAACTGTACAAACGGCACTTGTTGAGGCCAATTGCGTTGGTCTTCGTCCACCCATTGGCGCATGATCTGGTTGTAGTCCCGATGCATGCGCTCAATTTTGCCATTCGTTTGGGGATGGTACGCAGAACTCATGAATAGAGTCGTTCCAAGACCTTCAAACAGCGCTTTCCAGAATGCGGAGTTAAACCGGACGTCCCGATCAGAGACGAGGCCTTGCGGAGCGCCCCAATGAGGAAACACGAACGTGAAGTAAAGTTCTGCAATGTCCTGAGCTGAGGCAGTCTGGTTGCATGGCACGCTTATCAGTTCGCCTGAGAACAAGTCGATGAAATTAACGATGAAGTCGACGTCTTTGCCCATCCACTTCGCCATGGGAAAGGGCCCCTGAAAGTCAAGTGCAAGGTCGGACAACGGTCCAGCTGGTACCGGCAAGGAATGAATTTTGCCCGAAGGTAAGGTGGTGGACTTCTTGCTTGCTTGGCAAGAAGGGAAGCTTTTGCAATATTTCAATGAGTCAGCTGCGACACTGGGCCACCAGAACTGATGTTGGCAATAGTCAATCAATTTGTCGCTCGACGTGTGACCGGTTATTTCATGACGATGCTCGAGCAGAACTTCTCGAACCGATCGTTCGCGGATCAATGAGTTTGGGACACAAAGCCGCATGCCATGGACGTTGTCGTTCTGCCAAAGTAGGCCACTGGCGTCCATTGAGTATTGCTGAAAGTCCGCCAACGCAGAGACAATTTTTGTGAAGAATTTATCGTAGACATAGCCATCTTTCATGGCAAGCTTAAATTCCGATTCGTAGCGTTCGTCAAGGGACAGAACCGCCGGGTTTTCAGGAAAATCCCATGCCTCCGCTGCTCGCAGGGCAGCAACCTTAGCATTTTTGCCTAGAGGTGTGGCTGGAGCTTTCGCTTTGCGAGGCTGCGGGACGTCTCGAGGTATTTCAAAGCGAACGGCTGCTTTCACAACTCGCTTGGGTCGTGAGTTCACATTGAAGTCGTCGCTACTGCTGTCGTCGCCCGAGCTTCCTGCGGTGGCGACAGTACTGGATACCGTACGTGGCCGTACTTCGCGCAAAGCGGCAAAAGTGTCCAGATCTCGAAGAGAATTATCCTGGTTTACAGGTGTGCCAGTCCAATCTTCGAATTGCCTGGACAGCATGTCGGGCACGAAGTTGTTCACACCGGCAATGTGTTTAACACTGAAATCAAATTGGGATAGGTAATCATAAACCCGTGCTTGTCTTGGGGTGAAGTTTCGTCCGGTCAAAAAGGCTTCAAGGGATACATTGTCAGTGATGACAATCACTTTGCGGCCGAGCAGCTGCCCCTCAAATTTCTGGAAACCTTCAAAAACTGCAAGTAGCTCTTGTTCATGTGTGCGATATTTGTGCTGAGCGCCGGTGAGCTTTCGTGAATGGGTAAGCACAGTCTTGGCGGACCACCAGTTCTTTCCGACGGTCAGGGTCGCTGACGTGCCGCTTGCGCTGGCGTCGCACTGCAGAAAGATGTAATTTCCAGGCTCATCGTTCGCCACTTCTTGTCCCGTTCTAGGTGGTATTTTCATGTGCACAGGGGAGGACGATGCAGGGGCCAATTCGCTGTCGACAATGACTGTAAGTCACCGATCTTCGTCGACGATACGCTTGATCTCTTCAAACGCTAGATGCTGAGCTGTTGACCAGCTCCATGCTGCGTTTCCGGTTAATTCTGTAAGTGGTGAAGCCACTTCTGCCAGGTGGGGAATGAATCGAGCTAGCCATTCAACACTGCCAATGAATCGTTGCAACAATTTTTTGTCGTGCGGAGCGTTCATGAGGGCAATGGCGTCACGTTTGCCTTCATCCATCCGAATCTCACCGTGTCGGATGCGCATGCCGAGTACCTCAACCCATTTGGGGCAGACTCGGAATGAATTGATGTTCATACAGAACTGGTGCAGCCGCGCTCGCACCAAAACTTCGATCGTTCTGAGTTTCACTTCGCGCCAAGAATTGGCGTAGACAAACAAATTGTCCGCATAATTTACGACAATCTTGCCAATTTGGTCCCAAAACATGTAGCTCAGCATGGCAAGCTGAGTTACTACACTATTCGGATCTCCCTGTTGCGCGCTCAGAGTGCCGTACGTTCCACGGATAGTACTGAAAACAGTCTTCCAGACATCCGCTGGTCGGATCCAAAGCTGCTGGAAGCATCCCTTAACATCTAGCTCAACGTGAAATTTATGTGCGGCCAACGTGTTCCGCAAAAAATCCGTTTCCAGGGGGGGGCAAGACATTTTGATAGTGTTGGCGTTCCGCGCCCGTAAGTCAACAGTAGAGCGCAATTTGCCGTCCTTCTTAATCACAGGCATGATAGGATCTGCGTTTCTGGTTTGCATTGGAATCCAAATGCCGGCTGCAATGTGCTTTTCATGTAGCTCATTCCACTTTTCCATGAATTTGTCAGGAATCTTGTAGTTGCGGCGCGGGCGCGGTGGGTCTGATTCGTCAATGTATGGAATTTCATGCTGTACTGGACGTAGGGGTGGTAGCGGTAGTGTATCTTCATCTGCTATAAACGCCTCTTTGAATTCTGATGAGCACCATGCGTGGAATTCTTCGATCTCCTCAGGTGATGGCTGGTAGTCGTCCGCCTCAACACCAAAGGCAGTACCGTTCTTGCGGAGTTTTGATGTGAGAGTCGGCCGGAATGCTCCTTTTTCGAGATGTCTAGGATCCCAAACCGGAGTGTCAGGATCATATGCGCGTTGATAGTGAGGGTTCTCACTTACCCGAGACTGCGAAGGTGCTGTCGCTGGGGCAGGCTGCATGTAGCAAAACGACAACGGCTCGTTCTTACGGCCCTTCCCCTTCTCTTGAGGCTTAGTTCCGACTATGTCACGTGCCACTAGCCTGTCTGGGCCAAATTCGATGGAGCATGCATGCGTGCGTAACACGTCGCGCCCAATGACACAGTCCGTAAAGACATTTGCGATGTCGAATCGCTGGACCTTTTTGATGCCCGCGAGTTCCATGTCAAGGAAGCAGTAGCTGTTGATCATGGCGTGGGACCCTTTAGTGCCGAGCCTCAGTACCTTCGGCGTTAAGTACGCGCGGATGTGTGCTTTCAAGGTTCGTGCTAGGTATGGTGCAATCAGCGAATTGTCCGAACCTGTGTCAATAAACGCTTTAAATCCGCTTTTTCCATGAAGCTTAATGTCAAAAACTAGGTCGGGCGTGATCGGTAATCGGTCACTCAAGTCGTCAATTCCCAACTTGATGGGGTGTCCCATTGCCGCCAGTCGGTCTGCGTCCGCTTCAAACGATGACGGAGCTTCTGTGTGACTTAGCGAAATTCTGTGACGAAACGTATCATTCGGGCTGAGAACCTGCATGCCTTGCAGGGGCACGCCGGCGATTAATGCCCACTGAGAATTGAAGAGACAGTGTCGCGAGCAAGAGTGCTCCGCGATCGCTGAATTTCCATCGTCTGAACATTCTCCGTTGGAATCAACCCGAATTTTGTACAATCCTTTGTGATCTTTGACCACATCCCGTAGGTGGCTTGCAATGTCATTCTTTGACATTGCCCAGCCCCAGTAGGTGTCTCGGTCGCTCTGGTGTTTGATGAGACAAAAACCTGCGTTAGCCCCAGCTGGGTGATATGGTAGCTCATATTGTTTCTCAAACATTCGGGCCCCGGCGGCCACTGTGTCCTCTGAATTTTCTTCCTCAGTGTCACTTCCGGAGTCCGCCGAAACTTCGTCCAGAAGCGAGGCAACCGCATGCTTGTTCAAAAGCTCAGGTAATTGGGATGAGCTTGGGCGATGAAATTCAGGTAGATCCTCTGAAATTCCTTCCTGCATGTACCCTAAAGTGTCGTGAGGCGTGCTTGTCGCTGCCCACTCGTCCTGAGCGACGCGTTTTTCTTCCCAAGCTCGGGACGCTTCGAATGGCACTTGGTCTTTCGCATTTTGTAGCAAAGGCTCGTACGGTGCTTTCTGTCGCAGCTCGAGAGCCTCGAGGTCAGAGATAATGAGCGCGTTTCGTAGTTCGTGAGTCGCAGGGTCGTCGCTCTCGTACTCGGAATCGGTGAAACCACTGACATCTCGGATACGAGGACGTGAATTTTTTGTTTCATGTTTGGTTGCAGCTCTGGGCTCTGTAGCCATCGTCTCGAGGAACTCAGGCGCGAATTCAAAAATGTGCTGTCCCTGGCGTTCGACGTCGCTGTGAATACTTTCATAGCCGCCGAAGTCGGATTCATATTCAAAATCGTCATCGGTCGAGAGGATGTCTCCGGTAAATGACTCTTCGCTGTCTGTTGCGTCTGCCATGTATCCAAGATTGCCACCCTCATGGTGCTTCGCAAGATGGTCACTTGAACCACATACGTAGCATTCGCCTTTGTCACGACGTTCATTGTACATTGCCTTCTGGTCTGCAGTGTACCTGCTGGGAGTACCGGTCGCTAATTTATTAGATCCTGAAGCAGGTGTGCGGTCTGGGCGTTCACCCCCTTCTTGCTTGTTCTGGTTCAGTGGCGACCTATCATTGTCGCGTTTTTTGTTACTACGGTCGCTTCGCGAGCTATTGTTAGTGGGCGAATCCTTGTTTGCATTGTTGGCATTCTTCCGCATCATTTTCTGTACGGCGCCGCTGTTGGTGGCGACTTCGTAGTTGCTGATCCGCATGCCGGATTGTCGCGCAAAATCGGTAGCTACTTTTTGGTTGTAGGATCGCTCCGCTTTGATTGCAACTCGCACAATTTTTGCCCAAGTCAGGCGTTTGGATTCGATCTCACACTTGACTAGGACAATGTTAGCAATCTCGGCTATCATTGCTTCGGTAAACCGTACTTTCATCTCGTATTCGGAAGTGAGATATTTTTGTTCAGCCACTTCTTCGATCCGAAGGGCTAGGGCGCTGACAGTCATCACAACGTGACCTTTACTGTCGGTTTGAGACAGGCGCGACCATTTGTATTGCGCATCTCGATTGAAAGTGGTCGACACGAAACGATCTTTAAGATTTTTGACTATGCGTTTGAGCGGGAAAGGTGATGCAATGCTCCATGCCTTGTCGCTAGGGTATACGTATTGTATCTGATCAATGACGTGCTTGCTAAACCAAATATCGGCGTCGCCGGAAAGGCACTGGCTGATGTATGAAACAACAGCGAAGCAATCTGCGTGTACCCCTGCAGTGAGCATATTCATTAATATTTTCCTCACCCATCTCGCTAGAGCTTCTGGGTCCTTGTCATCTCCCGAGTAGTGATCCTTTTCAGACATTTTGGCGAGAGCTTTCACTCCTCGCTTTCCTTGCTTGGTATTAGGTATGACGGAAAAGGGGGCATAGGTGGGAGTGGCATTATTTTGTGGTGAGACACTATTTTTCGGTGCTGGTGTCCATTCATCACCTGAGGAACTTTTGTCGGAAGAGTCAGATGATGACGATGAAGAGTCGCTTCCAGAAGAGCCACCAGAGGCTTGTGCGAGATCCTGGAAAGTGTGTGTCGTACTTATTGCAGGTTTGTCAACTACTTCAGTGAAACGATGAGCGCCAGTGCCCCTCATGGGCGTCTTGGATTCGTTTGCAGCACCAGTACCGCGAAATGCAGTATGTGCGACGGGAGGTACAGAATTGCTTCTCGCACGTCCTTTGCCCTTGTCAGTCCTCAAGGCTATTGGGATCCAGGGCCTTTCGCCTTCACTGACGCGTACCTCCGTGGTAGCCCCAACAAACTTAGGATCATTGTCAAATCCAACGGTTCTTCCTGACCGGGTGGGCGTATCCTCAACGTCGCTGCCGCTGAAAGAGTGTCGACGGTGTCGCTCTGAAATACCACGTCTACGAGTTTCATTGCTCAAGGCTGCTTCAAGTTGTTCGTTTGCCAACATGTATGCAGTAGTGTGCTCTTCCTCGGTGGAAGAGCTCAGGGCGCGACCTGCGCCTTGCCCGACGTTCTGGTCGGTTTGCTCGCCGGTGATGGTGAGCTCGTTCTGAAGCAAGTCCAAGTTGCTTAATGGCTCGAATGCATTGTGAGTTTCCACTCCCACGCTGCTCATCTCCGAGTCTGGGTTCCCGCTTGCGGGTCTGGTTTTGGATGAAGTTTTCGACATGAAAACTTTTTGCACTGTTGCAATGATTGACTGTTACGTCTACGCTCGAAGCGACAGTCTCGAAGACTTAGTATGGGTTGGGTAGGTTCTAGCTGAAATGGGGCTCGACGTCGAGTCCTCAATTAAAAAAGATGTGAGGGTTATCACGAGGTACAGCGAGAGCGTACTTGACCGAAATAGGAGAGTCGATTGAGAAAGTGCACGAGTGAGTAATTGGAACTTGTTGGTATGTTATTGCGATGTTCTCTAACCAATGGTACGTCCAAGATTAGGTGAGGGGAAAGGAAGGAGGAGGGGGGAAGAGCGAGTCTAATACTCGGGCTCCTTCGACGGTGTTCTATCGATGCAATAGAGATCTGAGGGATTAATCGAATCGTATTACTAATGAGAAAGAGAAAGCACTCTATAAGGAAGTCGTGAAAGGTCGTGCTGGCCTAGGCTCCCGTGAACTGCGGAGGAGTCGGGAGTCGGGTCAGTCAATGGCCTTACAGCATCTCTCATCTCAACTTTCTCTTAGGCGCATCTCTCATCTCCGTATCGTTTTCCTTTTCTGACACTTCTACTCCACTAGGCGTTTGCAACCCCTCAAAAAGACTTCCTTTTGGTTTGTGAGTGCGCATGACTCGGGCTTTTGCCGGAGCATCACTAGGTGAAGTTATCCCTACTCTTTTCCCAGCATTTACCTCGTACTCCTCCACCTGGACCTGGGCCGTTTCATATTTGCCCTGTTCTTCCAAAACCTCTGGTGGGTCGTAATCTATAGAGTTGGCCCTTGTTTTGCAAAGCTGACACCACACTTTTGGTTTGGCGCTCCAGCCTTTGCAAGGGCTTTCTGCTCATCGACCCATCCACGCATTCCTTGCTGGTGAGCTCTAAGCTAAATTGACCTTTCTTCGTAAAGGATCTTTCGGTCCTAGCTTCTACTGACTACGCCTTTCATAGGGCTTCCTCACAACTTTTGCAGGCCCACATCCAGTGCGGGAGTCCTTCCTTGTTCAAACACCAAAGACAGGTCTGCGAAGTTGGATGTTGAGGCGCGAAGGATGGATTGGGGTTCAAGGGTGTATAAAATGCGTTGTTTGGTGCTTGGTTGCCCCACGAGGCATTGGAGACTCCACCAACAGGAATCACATTTGTTTCCGTGTCAATATAATTCAACTCATAACTTGCTGTATTTGTCTCATGAGGGGGAGCATCACGTTT
This sequence comes from Phenoliferia sp. Uapishka_3, assembly GCA_035521515.1. Taxonomy (NCBI): domain Eukaryota; kingdom Fungi; phylum Basidiomycota; class Microbotryomycetes; order Kriegeriales; family Kriegeriaceae; genus Phenoliferia; species Phenoliferia sp. Uapishka_3. Next base: position 8,761 of record JASZXU010000602.1, on the reverse strand, counting down.
GACTGACTCAAAAACACACTCACAACAGCGCCCGTCCTTGCGCACTTCAACAGATTAGTCAAAACCACTGTCGAGACCGGCACATCAAATTACGCTGTTGGAGCGGTACTTGCTACAACAAAATACAGATGGAAAGCTGAGACCAATCTCCCACGTATTCTCGACAATGGCAACCACAGAACCAGATTATAACACCTTTGGCAAAGTAGCTCTAGGAATCATCTAAACCCTTGCCAAGTGGCACGTGTACCTACTTAGTTTGGACAAACCCTTCCAAATTATCACCGACCACAGGGTGCTCCAATACTCCATGACAACAAAGAATAAACCAGAAGACAGGTCCAGTGAGCCAATTACCTATCTTCATACCAATTCACAAAGGTATATGTACCTCAGAGGAAAACATGATCAGGAAACTTACCAACCAAACCACCAAATCACCAAACCCAACAAGGATTGCAAGAGAGATAGAAACCTCATTCAGAAACCCAACTATACAAAACGGAACAAGCTACGGACTTCTCCAAGGGGTGGACCCCACGCAGGGGGGACCAGCTCAGCATGACATCTGTTCTGAGGCATGTGTGGGAGTGTCTTGCCAGTTTTTGGTCTGAGGTAGCTCGGAAGAGTCAATTTTGTGGGCCAAAATTTGCCTGTTTCAGCACCACTTCAGGGGAAAAGTTCTGAGATACTCACAGAAGGACATCAGTTCCATGGTCCTGACAGGCTTTTCCAACCTGTGCGGCCCACCGGCAGCTCAATCACAACTCCCACAAACTAAAAAATCTCCCTGATGTGTTTGACGACCCAACCTAACAAGGACTAGCCACCCCACCAATTTTTCAGACCAAACATCCCAAACCCCTCTCCAGAGTTCCACAGGTTCCAGTCTCTCCTCTGAACACCATTGAGGAGCCCAACAAGCTCCATCTACCCTTCCTGCACTCACAATGGAAAGACAAGGACATTGAAGAAAAAATCACACTCATCTCCACGGGGAAAGGAGACTCGAGCTATACACGAGTTGAAGGTGTTTTACACAATGAAGACAGAGTGATAGTACTTGTCAACTCGACCCTAATAACAATGATCCTCAACTCCCGAAATGACCACCTTGCTGCAGGACACCCAGGAAGAGCCAAGAGCCTTAAATGGTCCATGCGAAATAGATCTGGAACCGAGTCAGAATCTACAGACAACTATGTCGATGGTTGCCACAAGTGTCCATGAGTCAAAACTATTCAACACAAACCCCACGCACTCCGCAAATTGTTGACTGTGCCCGCCTTGCCATGGACACATCTGACCATGGACTTCATCAACCAACTATGGGAATCCAACAGTCTTACCTCAATCTTTGTGGTAGTTGACTGCCTTACAAAGATGGCAATCTTCAACAACACCATCACCAAAATTAACTCACTAGGACTCACCCATCTCTTTATCCAGCACGTCTTGTGAAAACATGGATCACCCACAGATATTGTATCCGGCCTGGGGTACAATTTCATACCCACCCTTTGGAAATCCCTATGTGACATCCTAGGGATCCAACAGAGCCTTTTGACTGCCTACGGACCACAAACAGACGGACAACCTGAACGAGTAAATCAAGGGGTCAGAATGTTCCTCTGACTATATGCAAAGTACAAGAAGGACAACTGGAGCAAACATGTAGCGCCCGCCAGATTTACATACAACAATTCTCTACACGCTAGCACGACACTTACCCCCTTTTTTTACGAACAAGGGATTCAACCCAAGGTTGAAAATAACCTTGGCTCCAGGCACAAAAGAGGCGCATGCAGTAGAAATTAACAGGATCAAAGAAGTCCACAAACACGCAAAACAAGAAATACTCCAGGCACAAGAAGTCCAGAAGAAGTACCATATGCCAACATGGAATGAATTGAGGCACACAAGGACTTCCAAGTAGGAAGGAAGTTCTGGCTTTCCTCAGTCAGCATTACAACTACCCAGCCCACAACAAAATTTATGGACTGACAACTAGGATCATTCACCATCACGGACTTGGTAGGATCACATACTGCTTGACTGACCCTACTTCAATCAATGAGCAGGATTCACCCGGATTTCCAGTTTGCCTGCCTAGAACCAGCGGCTCACGACACCATAGCTGGACAATGCAATCCCCCATCAACCAAAGTAATGATCACTGAGCAACCCACGTAGTACGTAGTATCCGCCGTTGTTGACTCACGGTGTGTTTCACATAAACCTGTAGATTATTCAATCAAATGGGCCGAATACCACGACGACACTTACAGGAGGGAAACTTGGGAACTCTGGGCCAACCTGAAGGGATTCTAAGACTTGATTGACAAGTTCCACCCTTGCCACCCAGACAAGCTGCGGCACCAGGCAATCCTAGCTCATACCATAATTGACACCAAGAAAAATCTCACCCACACCTACATCCTACAACCAAACCCCAAGGGGGATGTGAGGCCTTATTTGGTTTTCATTTTGAACCAAGTCACCCAGATGTTGAGAAGAAAATAAAAGCCTGGGAACAAAGTCTACCATGCCACTTTACAACCAAACTATTCGACACTCCCTCCCAAACTACGCAATCCTCTTAACCTTCCTTTCCAACTCCTCATCACCTGAGTTAAAACCTGTTCTTTCCCTTGGGTGTAACACCTTCATAGCTCCTGGAAGTGCAAGATAATCCCCGCAAAAAACCTTGTCTGCCTTTCCGCCCATATTCCAGTTGATTTCGTGTGACCTCTCCAATGAGTTGTCAACGCGCAATTCAACTTTGGCACGTAGTAGGTCAAGGATAACCAGGATTTGAGGCGTCCAAATTTTGGAGTCCTTACGGGGACCAGCCCAAGCGGCTGTTTTATACCTTGCCACTACAATGGCATCTCCTGCTAGTCGACTATCTTCCTCGGGAGCTCCGACCCATTCATTGTCATTCTCAACAGTGAACTCTTTTTCTTTAAATTATGTTTCTAATCCAGCAAACCCTCCAAACTCAAATGGAAGCCCAACGTCTTCTGAGTTCTGTCCAAATCCTCCACATACCCGCCAACCACAGTTCCACAATTTCCTCGTTCCCGCCAATGACAATGTCAAAAGTATCTGTCTTCCAGTTTCTCATATTCTGAATCATCTTTGCATACAAGGTGGACGTTGTCGGCAACCTTGGGTTCTCCAAGATAATCCGTGTGGTTGGTAAACTGAGGCATCAGATCTGATCTGAGATATAGCAACAGGGATCCAAAGCACTCAACAGGAAAAGTAATCACCTTTATATCCTGTTGGAGCATTGGCTATGCCTTGCGGAGCCACAGAGAATTTATAAGTCCCGTAGGACGTGACAAAGTTGGGCTCAAGATACTGGGGCTTTACCCAATCTACCAACACGTACACGTTAGACAAAAGGACCGCCACAATGAGTCACTCTCTATAAAGAGACACATATCTTGTAGACAACGAGATACTTGCCACCTCCTGCAGCTATCACACGCCATTGGCAACCCGTTCTTATTTGTCAACTTCCCCATACACTTATACAAAGGGCCTTTGGGTTGAAATTGGCAACAAGACTCCTCCCAGTGAGGTCTGCTAGGAGGTCCGGTTGTGGATGAGAGGGAAAAGCGAGTAGCGCTGAAGACTGCAAAGGTAGTCTAACTACAAGAGCCACAAGCGCGCCGCCAACAAGAGATAAAGGGAAATTCCTCAGTAGAAGTGATGGGTTTTGTAAGGTAGCACGTGAATCCAACGAGGGTGAAGCAAAACGAGTGAGTTGATCCAAACACCCCGCGTACGAAGAGTGTGATCTTAATTCCGAGTTTCCACCAACTGAGATCCACCTAGCGCGCGTCCTAAGAACGATCCAGACGTACTTCCTTAGTCGAAGATGAAGGAGCCTATCTCAGACTCTTAAGCCTGAAGTATAAGAGTGATCAACAAAAGTCCAAAGGAAGTGAGCGCGTCTGCCACCGTTGACGTTCCGCGAGAGTGCACGAAGTTGCAAGGCAGAGCCGTTCCCAGAGAAGAAGGAGCCGGGAAAACGAGTTGCCTATTAGACGAGTATCAAAGGGTTTGAAGTGAGGAAGGTCCAAGGAATGACAAAGTTGTGCCCCAGTGAGTTGCGAGAGGAGGTAGGGGAAGTGGTGTCAGAGGAAAGGGTCTTATTACAGAAATCAATCTGTAATCAAGTTAGTAGTGGGGAAGGAGTGCTTGGGGAGTGGGGAGAAGTGAGGTCAAGTGTTAGGAAATCAAAAGTGAAGAGTTCAAGAGGTTAGTGGGACCACGTGATGACTGAGGAAGGGAAGTTGTGCAAAAGTGAGGCTGAGTGAGTGCTGGGCAGCGCAAGCGCGAGTAGAATGGGGTAAAATTGTGGTAGAGAACCAACCAAGGATTTCTCCGCGCCAGAACTAGTACACCTCCAATGATTTTAGAGATGAAACTACTCTGATGTGCTAAGACAAGAAACTGGACAAGGAACCGAGATGTTTTTGTGTATAGTGGGAATTGTGTGAAATGAAACATGGAATGGAGTCGAGGATGGGGGAATGTGTTGAGTCTCAAATTTCTGAAACATAGTGATACAATATATAAAGACCAACAATGAAGCGATCCACAGATAAAACATGGGATCACGCGAATGATAGACCGGTCGAGTGTTTCAGCAACCTTCCTGGCGTCCGCGAGGGTAATTGAAGTGACCTGACCAAGCACGTTGGAAGTGTTTCTGACACCGAGTAAAATCTGGAGCGGTTCAGGGTATCCTACAAGATGAGGAGGGAGGATCTCAGGGTAGTGCGGGTAAGAGAAGTTGTCGTGGTGTCGAGGCGCTCGCTGAGTGGAAGAGGAACCTTGCAGAGGAGAAAACTGAGGGCCACGAGGTGCCGAACGCTGATTCTGACGATGGCGAGGGGGCTGAGAGTTGGTGTCTGAATTTCTAGGACCGGTAGGAATAGGGAAGGGCGAAGGGTGAATGCGCGAAGAGTGAAAGGTCTTCATCTTGACTTGCAAAACAATCTTATCTGAATGCCGCTTCCGCGACCGCCTCCTTCTTAGATACACTTCTTCCTTCAATCCCGGGGCCAAAGTCTGACAACGTTTTCCTGACCCCACCACACCGGACTTCCGGTGGTCTTGGTACATCTGTTTCCTCCATTACGATGCCCGCAGTACTCGAAAGGTCAACTTGATTGGAGAAACTATTGAAACATTGGATAGGTCAAAGGCTAAGAGATCATTTTCTTTGAAGGAAGGATGGATCAAATTGGAACGGAATCTCGGCCCCCATATTGCTCTTTGGCGGACCCCGAGAGTAAGGGGAGATGTATGTGACTATCGTGTCTTCGGGAAGAAAATAAAGAAGACACAACTCACATGAGATAAGCAAACAAGTAATTCCTAGGTTCTGACCCCTAGGCATCCCAGGGACACGGAGCTACTAGTACACAGTGTGATGGCAAGGCAGCGTCTGGGCAACATGGCGGGACAGTGTCACAGCGGTTTACCCTCCACTGGAATTTCCTATAGAGCCTTCAGATCTAGATATTCAAAGAAGGAAGTCCTTGGAACCCTTCTCTTCTCTTTGTTCTGAAATTCTAAGAATTATCCGACAATCAAACTCTCAAAAGAAAGTATCACTTGATTGGACCCTTAGTGTACAGAGTCATATCGATGTAGTTGAGAGTCCACCAGCAGCTCGACTACTACAACCAAGCAGAACGTTGTGGCTGAACGTGAGGTCTGATGCAGGTGTGAGATGCGTGTATAATATTTTTTGCGTTGATTAGTTTTTTAAGACTAGGCTCAGGAAATTGCGCTGAGAACCGTGTCACACTGAAAAATGGCTGAGTGCATCTCCACCCACATCAAATCCCGGGTTCTGCCACAACTGCCTAAACCATGTGGTGCATACTCAGACTCTCGGTTGGATCACAAGTGCTTATTGGACTTCAACAAGGCAGGCCTACTGTTTCCTCATTTTTTGCGGGCGACACCTTCACACATCCGGCACACAATGTCTTGCCCCAATGCCATGTCCATCACTGCAATAAACCTTGGGTTTAATTTGGATAAGCTCACCTGGTGCCAGTCAAGGAAAGGCCTCTTCAGTTCAGGCTCATTGTCCAGTGTATGAAGGAAAGCAGCCAGTGCTGCAGGACTCCCAAAGTCATCATACATAATCAAAAACTTGGGATGAGGTGCAAAAGACTGAATAAAATTTGGAGTTCCTGCATAAATGGGAATGCATCCAAACTTGTGGGCATCCCATACTTTTTCCGTCACATAATCCAATGAACGACTGTCTTCAAACCCTAGGCAATATCGGGAAGCTCGAAATAACATCTCCTTGATGTTGTTCTCACAATTCCATACCTTGAGCTCCTCTGTTCTGGGCCTCTCCCACCTCTTCTGTAGCATGTCTTACTGACTGAATGGACTAGTCAGTCCCCTCCGGAGAGCCCAACACACTCAGAAGCACCAGTCCAGTCCCTCAGTCCTTACGAGGCCTAGGGACTAGTCACCACAAAGGACTAGTCAGGACTATCGTGTAATTTCTCCTTGCCCCTTGAAATTGTTCAAAGATGTGACTTTTCCTCACAGTGACGTCAAGATAGAAGGGTTTGCTGTCGCCATGATTGTTTGCAGGCTCAGGAACGAGTGACGCCACAACCACTTTTCATTGAAGGGGTTGGCGAGAGAGGAAATACTCCTCTCACTCATAGAGAGCAATGTGAGCTCTTTTGAATCAATCTCTTAGTCCAGGTTCCTTCAAAATCTGGTATGATAGACAGTGTAGCTTCATATATTCTCCTAAAATGTGAGCCTGTTAACCCTCTTCTCTCTACAAATCAGCTGTGCACAGGCGCGGAGCTCACATTTATTGTCAGAACTATCACCTGTAGACCTCCTCCTCAATTTAGAGGCATGAGGTTCGACCCAGGCTCAGGACAAGCTATGCAGTGAAGGTAACTTTAGTCACGACTAGTCCCTAGTTGGCCGTACCAGTCCAGTACTTAGTCCTTACAAATCTCGGGGACTGAGTCTTGGTCTATTAGCACTAGCACTAAGGAGGTTAAAGACCGGACTAGTCCCTCATTCCCTCGCCCAGTGGAAGGGAGGTGAGGTTGGTTAAGGTGTGGAGATGGAAGGGATGAAGGCAAAAGTAAGTTTGGGGAGCTAAGTGAGTATTTGGAGTTTTTTTAAGATGTATATCAGGAGTGTGATGATCTGGATCATGAGATGAAAACTCGCCCTTTTGCATAGACAGCTACTAAATAACTAAATAACGGAATATTAAACAAATGATTATGATGTGTCACCATTCTTCAACAATATCCACGCAAAGTGCCTGAGATGGCTTTACCATAGTACGGTATGAGGAATGCACCCATAAAATAACGTCGACCGGAATGCTGAGGCAAGCCAGAAAGGCAAAAATGTGCTGTCAAGCTAGAAATAGCGCTGATGTCCTGCTCAGTTGCCTAAGATGGTTTCACAATAGTACGGCTCAGGATTGTAGGTGTAAATCCCTCAAATCGTGGAGACATTGAGGCAAGAACCACCAGAACTCAGAGTGATCAAGCTACATTTGGCGCTGACAGTATAGGAGATTTCTTGAGTGTAGTGCCATCATAGGCCTGCCCCATGTCCCAGATCCGAAACACATTTCCAGCGGAGTGGCAAATTTTCACACAGCATCGTGTGGATAGGTCCGCGGCGGTGGCGGCGTCACGAAGGCGTTTTGCGGTGTCACATCTTGATTCTTTCCTGAGGTGGCTTAGAAAGTGTTGGCTGATCCTGGAATCTGATGCAGGTATGAGATGGCATCAGGATGTGTTGGAGCTCAGAGCGCACCCAGGCGCCGGGAGAAAGACAGGTCCCCATCTTTGTAGGTGATACAAGGCATTTTCAACTTGCCAGTTTTGTGTTCTTAAGAAAGAGGCCAACGGACTTCACTTGGGCATTCCGCCTTGCACTCCGGCCCCCACGAAATTGGTTGTATCCAACACTCGGGTGGCGGCAAACCAAAACGTGCGAACTTGCGCACAGTGAGGAACATATGCTCAAGAGTAAGAAAATACGTGAGAATACCAGTGAAGAAGACGGGCACAGGTTGTGTTGGATTGGAAATCAAATACTGGGGGGGTAAAGCCTGGCTCGGGAAGCTTCTGACCTCCTTCTAGTGGAAGTATCATCCAATTCCTCAAGTGTGGTAATATATCCTGCTGCACCGCAGGTATTTGGTCAAGCTCCGGATGTAGCCTTCCCCTAACAGTGTTGAACAACAAATAGGCCTGTTTAACTCCATTCATTCAGGTAGGTCCGCGAGGGAATATTGGTGTCATCAAGTTCACAAACTCGCTGGTTTGCATAAACTTTTGCAGAGCAGGGGAAGGGGACAGGCATTGTGGAATTGAAAGTCATTTGACTAGGGGCTGGGATTTTCCCGGTGAGATCCACATAGGTTGATGAGAATCTCAGTGGCATCCCGAACGTTTGATTAAAGTGCTGCAGACAACGCGACCGTTCACCCAGGTGTGACGGTCGGTGCCACAAGCCGTCAATTTGAAAAGGTTTGTCCCAAGCTCGGATCAAAACGGGTCCCGATTTGGTTACGTTGGCAACTAGAAAGTTCATCAACAGATCTTCACAGTTCGTAATGTTGTCCACTAATGAGCGGGCCCAAAGAAGTGATGGTGCATGATAGAGAGATAAGTACTTTCGATGAAGGATGGTACCAGACGGCAGGACAAGGGAGTGA
>JASZXU010000601.1:0-17413 GCA_035521515.1 Phenoliferia sp. Uapishka_3 | reverse complement strand
GTACGAGAGGTGGTGGTGGAGAAAACGTAGAGGATGAGAGGGATTGGGCGGGAGTGGAGAGTCAGGTTGGTCGCTGTTCTGTGTCTTAAAAAACTCAAGAGGGCAGGCAAGTGCTGATGCGTTTGATGTGTGGCGGACAGGATTTCGTCGGGACGTACTGTTTTCTAGACTATCGATCGTTCGAGGTGCGTCTCTCCCTTTCTTTCCTTCTCACGCCCAACTCATAGAGAAACCGCATTCACAGCACTACAACTTCCACCGAACCTCCTCTTCAACTCCCTCCCTCTCCGACGAAACCGAAGCCGTCGGAGACTGCATGAAGCTCACTCTGAAAATCACCAACGAAATCTCACCACTTCTTATAGAGCCGGAAGGTCGTCGCCATAACCGAATCATCAACGGAATCACCGCCGGAGAAAATCTGGGAGATGATAGCGATGAGGAGGACGAAGATGATGAAAGCTTCCGAGGAAGTGAGGGAGGCGATGGTGATGAGAGCGAGGCTTCGGGATCGGATGATTCGATGGACAATGAAGAGGATACGAGCGAGATAACCGACGTCGACGCGCCTCCGCTCTCTCCTGCCCCCACCTCGCCCCGACCAATGCAAGAAAAATCTCCTTCGCCCTCTCCAGCCCGCTCGCCATCGTCCCCTAAATCTTCCTCCTCTCGCCTGAATTTTTCAGGAACTTCTCAACCCTTGTCTTTCAACGGCGTCTTTGGGAATAATCCAGCCAACGGGGCAGGAGGCACGCCAGCTAGGACGATCCATGGTACGGTGAAGAAGACGAAGGAGGGATTCGTGCATTGGACTTTTGTGATTTGTTATTCGAATGGTCCGCAGTGGCTTATGTACGTTCTTCTCTTTCATTTGCGGCTTGGTGAGTTGATGCTGATTGGGGCGCGGGATAGGCATGGAGTACAGATTGGGGGAGTTAAGAGTGGGTATGGGATTATTGGGTCGTGGGTGAGCTATTGATTCTTTTAGGTGCTGCTAGACGCTTGCTGATTGTTGTGCTATTGATGAAGTCGACGGCTGATCATGATGCGGCTGGGCCGAATGGACCTTTCTGGTACGGCTTCTTTCGCGCACTCGTCGAAAGTCAAGTCAAGCTTATGTATCTTTTGCAGGTACTGGCCTCAGAAACAAGTTTAAATTTCCGGTTGAACTGTCTGACTATGTGTTGAACTTTGTAACCCCTGAACCCACCTCATGCTTTCCTTGTACGTTCGTTGATTCGTCGGACTATATTACCCCCACTGTTGATGTCTATCTCCACACTCCCATCCTTTTTTGCTGTAAGGTACTCATATCTTCCGTCCTCTCGTATTGAAATTCATCCGACCTGTCAAATTGGGCCGGCTTCGATACGACGTCCGGCCAGTCAGGGTCTTCGTTGCTCCGTGATTACCGACGCGAAGCTGCTGGATCTAAGGAGCTGATTGAGATTCAACAGAAAGAAGCTTACACTCCTCATAGATAATGGAGGAAGACCTACATCCGTGTGTCAACCCGTAGCTCCGGACGAATCGAAAGGCCAAACGAGTTCGCGTCACCTTTTTCTGTGAAAGGGAAACCACACAAACCTCGAAAACCTCTCCCTCTCCCTTGCCTTCCTACCTTCTCTCCTTCCCTACAAGCTCACGCCTCTTCACCAACCCAAACCCGATACAATCACAACCAAGTTCGTCTACTTCTCTCTTTTCTGCTCTGCTGTTGGTTTGCTCGAACACCCCCTTTGTTCAATAGTGGCTTCCTTCGGAGAAAAACTCGGTAACGCTGTCAACTACGCCTCCGAGAGTGCCCAGTCCGTCGTTTCCGGAGCGTCCAAAGATGGGAACCAGGCGAGTCTTCGCCATGCACCCTTGCCACCCTGTCCCGTTCGACGTGGTAGCTGACGTCGGATTCTCTCTCATTCGACCTCGTATACACAGGAAGCCTCCAAGGGTAACACCGACGCCCACCTCACGGATCGTGCCTCTCAGAAAAATGCTTTCAATGCTGGCGACCAAGGTGGCGGCGACAGTGAGTTCCACGGTTTTCGGGACCTCGGTCATCGCTTGACACTTTGTTTTACATTTCACTCCAGAGATCAGCGATACTACTACCGACCCAGAAGCTGCTGCAGACAGGGAATAAATACAAGCTGGTATGCGTACTCGGGTGTGTCGTCGACCGTCGACGTATAGGGATAGAGCTGACTTCGAGGATTCTTGATACAGGACGGCTAGCTTTCTCCTCACAGCTTTGATACGTACCCCTCTTCATTCGAGCTTCCCTGCGTAGACCCTCGCCCGCCTCGTTTTCGAAGAATGAATCCACGCTTTTGAGATCCAATGCACCACTTCGCGCGCGCGTTTGGTCGCCTCAAGACACTCTGTTTAAGATTGTCGAGCCCTTCAGTAATTCGGTAACTCAGAGCTTCGAATTAAGAGACAAAAAGTACGAGTATGTCGACCAATCCCGAGGATAATCTCATCCAAGCAACTCGCAAAGTTCCCACTCCCATCAAACCGCTGTCTCCTCGGGTGCCGCCTTGTCTTCACTCGGGTGGGGCAGAGAAGCATGACGCGACTCCGCCTCTTTCTCTGCATCTTTCTCCCCCATAGGAGGAGTTCCATTGTGAGGGTGGGAGAGGTTGCCCGTTCCGCGTAGAGAGACTCCAGTCGGTTTCCAGGCGGCGGTTTGCCAGGGACGAAGGCCGGCCTCGAACATTTCATCGAGTTCCTCCCTGACGAGGATATGAGTACGAGTCGGCTCTGATAACTAAATGCCAGAGGGGATACATACAGCGAGTGGTATCTTGTCTCCGGTACGAAGAAATAGACTGGATGCAGCAGCGAGTTATCAGCGGAGCTCGTAGCTGACAGGCGTCTCGTCTCAACCTACCCCAGACAGCTCCGACGAGAGATGTTGCAAACCAGCTGATTCCGAGCCTGATGAGCATCATATACCCAAGTAAAAAACTATACGGCTTACATGAAGGCAATCTATGTGGAGATATCTGAGTTTGGTTTGCAGGCTGATGAAAAATTTTCGGCCAGCGCACCTTTGATCCGAGGTTTCCAAATCCTGGGTCCGTACTGGAGGAGGCTAGGTGGGTTAGAGAGGTATCCTTTTGAAGAATCGAAGGTAGCTTGCATGTATCTGTGGCCAGAGAGTTCTCAGTTCAAGCCCAGCAGCTAGGACGGCGGTTGAGCGGCACTCACGGGACGCAAAACGCGATAACCTGCCGAGAGTTGAGATGTGAGTAATCTCAACTCCGAAGATCGAATAAAAATTGCCATACCCAGTTCCAGAACTGTAGAAGATATGGTGAGTCAGACTACAGTTGGAGAGGCGCTCGTCTGTCACTTTACTGACCCAATTAGAAAACGTCGCAAGACTCATCGCTGATCAGAATCAAGAACATATAAGCTTGTAGTTACCCGACATTGGGATTAGTTGAGAGCCCAACTGGGGGCAGAGAAAGTCAGCAAGGCTGAATCGAGCCTTCCGTGCTCCTCAAGAGCTAGGCTCACCCTTTGCCTCTCACTGCAAGGTATCCCCAGGAGAAAAAGTCTGAGTACTTGGATGAGAAGAGCTAATCTAGTAGCAGATCACCTTTCAGCGGATACCTGGGGATGATTTTTTTAGTGTGATGTGCCAGTGGCGACGCAAAGGCGGATGCTTACAGTTCACTGATCAGTACCCACGCGCCTGTTTCGATAGTCAGCGACAGATCAAAGAGAAAATCTTTCTCTTATAGGAATGAAGTTACCTGGCCCCCAAGTTGCTGTTGTCCAAGGCATCAGATGCGCACTCGATTCATGCGGTCTCGCCACTCACAAGCAAAGCTGGAAGAAAAACATTTCAGTTCTCTTCCGGCCGGCACCTTTTCAAAGGTTGCTCACCCAGCAATAAACAGAATCGTGAAGGCAACCAAAACACGGTTGGCGGCGACATGCCCCTCTACGTGACCCAAATTTCGTGACCTGGGAGTACAGCGAAAGAGAGAGGAACCTACTGTCACCGACGGCCACGGAACCGACAATCACTGGGAAAGAGGCCTTAGCAATAACCATGGCTAGATGGTCGTTGACTTACATTGGCAGAATGACATCCAGAGAGCCCCGCCGAGTAAAAATCTGGGGACCTTCTCAGCGCCAAGTTCAAGTCGCGAATTGGAGAAAGCGAGGAAGCGTACTTGCGACGACCCAGCCTTTCAACCATTATGATCCCGGGAATGGTCATGCTTTTGGGACAGGAATCTCGAGCCGAACTCTTCCAAGAATTGGACCAGACGACTTACCCAACGTTAACGACACCGGTGGCGACAGTGACTTTTGGTGGCGAGTCAGAACGCTGGACACTACACTGCGAAAGAGATCGGCGCACTCAGATACCTGAGAGAGACGTTGCGTTCAGTATCATACTTTCATGATTTGTGTAGGTTAGGTTGAACTCACGGCTGACTAATTCCTGCGGCCTTGAAGAACGAAGTCCCATCTGAGAATTTGATGTCAGTTGGATGGCATGAAGTGCAGGTGAGAGTTTGACGCACAGTAGAAAATGAAGTTGACCCCAGTGAGCTCTATAAATTATTAGTGATCAGATTATGTTAGGCGAGCGGGATGGACTACGACTCACGCTGAAACATCTGAACCAGAATGCCACACATGGTCCTCTGAAGCATGTTGCCGCGTAAGCACTCGGCGTAAGTCGACGTCCCAAGCCCTCTCTCGTACCTATCACCGGCCAATGAGAAAATAATGTTTATCAGTCTCTGTGAAAGCCTAATAAGCGTCCATCGCCTCACTCGAGATTTCCTTCAATCTGCTCCATCTCAGCGACGATGGCAGGTGAGTCGACGTGCTGAGACCTCATGCGAGCCAGCGCCTTTCTTCCTTCTTCGACTTTGCCCTTTCGGATCAAGAATCGAGGAGACTCGGGCTACAAATCGATTACTTAGGACAATACCTCGAAAAGTGTTAAGTGGGGACATTACAATGAAGAGGCATCCGACGATGAGCCTGTCGCAGAGATATTAATCGCCAGTTGCGAATGCTCGATCAAGACGGTTGCTCACATCAATCCCCAGATAATCTGAAGACCTTGTGGGATGCGCCACGATCCCGTGTTGTGACGATGCTCAGTGCCGAGGTCGACCCCTTGCGCCACCAGAATCCCGCAAGTAATTGAGAACTAGGGACCAGAAATCAGTTGGAACACAATTTCCCCGGCCGTGTCGCGTATGGGACGTACTTGATAAAACGAGACTAGTGCGCCTCGAATACGAGGAGGTGCTGCTTCCGCTTGGTAAAGCGGGATACACATGCTAACCAAGCCCTGGTACGAAGCAAAGTGAGCGAGGCATTGTAGCTCGAACGAGATTACTATGGATTACCACTCCATAACCGGCAAAGATACGTCCGACGATCAAGCCTGCGTGTGCAAAGGCGTCAACAGGACAGATGTAAATTTTCAGGGCAGGCTAGGGCACCTCCGACGTTCTCAGCACCAGTCTGGATAGCAGCTCCGATCTGCCCAGACTCATATAAGTCCAATGCTTCATAAATCATAAAGGATGTTTCTTCTTACGATGAAAACGATGCTGAAGTGGGAGTGGTCAGCGTGTTTCTGGCCAGCCGCGAGAACGGGACTCACGCAGAGAAGATAATTCCACCTTTTCTCCCTATGTAATCAGCAACAAAAGCGCCCGAGAGTGCTCCACCACATGTTCCGATTGATAAAAGGCTAGCAAATAACGTTCAGTGCAAACCCTCAAAATCCCTCGTTGAACGGTCGAGCTCACGAAGTGATGAGCGACTTGTTGACAGACGACAAGCACCAAGTCTCGCCGTTGTAGACTGCTGAGGTACCACAGTGTGCTCCTGGATCTACACGGTGCCCAAATACGGAGAGCCAGTTCGGCATCGCAAGGATTCTTTCAATATTAGGTGCTAGTCAGTCGATGTGTCGTTTACGGAGCGAGGAATGGGCGCACCCTGCGATGTTGGACCTGAACTCGGAAACTTATTCAGCTTACGGATAGGTGGGATATCGATTATATTCATTACGTGTCATAACCTGTGGAAGGACTGATCAGTGAGCGACTCTTCTCAAGAATCGACGTCTGAATGGCGCACCAAACAAAAAGCCTCCAAAACTGCGAGGAGTGTCAGAGAGTCAATATCTACACCAACATTGGAATGAAGGTGGACTTACGAGACGATGACGCAGATGTAGATTGTGAAGTAGCCCTACGAAGCGGTCGGCGGCGAAGGCGACTAAGCTTCAGCGTCTCAATCAAAAGAGCGTTCAAACACGCACGTATTCGTTGACAGCACCCTTGAGGTCGCCAAGTCCACCAGCATGAGCTATACTTTTGAAGCGAGACATTTGTTTGCTTTATTGATGTTGGGTACAGATCCGATGATTGACTTGCGGTGAGGAGGAACGGAAGTCGTCTGAAGGCGACAATGCGGGGCTCAAATCACGAGTTCTCATCGATATTTCCCCACTCGATGTAAGTTCTCCGTGGTTTCGGTGAACATCGGGTGCAGTATCGATCCCCAAAGCGGAGGTAGGGCAAGTCTTTAACCTCGTTCCGTGGGGATAGAAAGTGCACCATGCTGTCGGATTTTGCGGACTACAATGACCTGCGTGGAAGAACATCAGCTGATAAGCTGTCGAAGTGGACTGGTGCGAGGAGGCTCGATCTTCCGACGTACCCTGCGCTCCTTTCCGATGCTCGAGGTTCGCGGGACGGCGATGGTACTGATGGCCAGCGCATTTCCGTGCCAGGCGAGCATACATAGCTGCATAGAGAAAAGGAGGGTTTGAGCTCAACTTGAGAGGGATTCTTGGAAATGATTTCTCACCGTAGCATGCAGCGCAACGCCGCTCGAGACTCGCTGATGAGGACGCCATGCTTCTTTCCTTGTTTCCGTGCAGCAAGAAAAAAATAGGGATCCCAGTCAAGCAAGCATTGCGAGACCTCATGACACATGACCAGGGAGGGATTTGAACCCTCGCCTGCTTTCACAGAACAGAAGCCCCCAGATTTCGGGGAAGAACACGAAGTTTCTTGAGCCTGTCACCTTAGACCACTCGGTCACCTGGCCTAGCATGTTGATAAGGGAGGTCTTCAGAGTACTCATCGAACTCTGCGGATAAACTGAAAACGTGACGTAC
The DNA here is from genome assembly GCA_035521515.1 of Phenoliferia sp. Uapishka_3. Taxonomy (NCBI): domain Eukaryota; kingdom Fungi; phylum Basidiomycota; class Microbotryomycetes; order Kriegeriales; family Kriegeriaceae; genus Phenoliferia; species Phenoliferia sp. Uapishka_3. Next base: position 10,236 of record JASZXU010000601.1, on the reverse strand, counting down.
CGATCTACCGCAATGCTCTATTCGAAGAGCCGCAAACCGTCGCTGGATGGGCAGAAAGGCGAAGTACAGCCTCCGCCGGTGCGAAGCAAAGAAGTTTTAACCTCCTCGAAGCGGTTCGACGCTGTCCAGATGCAAGTATACACCTAGCGATGTTGACGTAGAACGAATAGAAATACACCCACCTCACATCACCTTATATCACCTCACCTTCATCCACCTCCCCTTTCCTATCTCCAGGACCTCTCGCGAAGTCCCTTCTTTCTCAATAAATCCCCTCCCACAGCCCTTCACTGATCCCCGTCGCCTCCTCCCAAACCGGCATTTCCTTAAACGCCAACCAATCGCTATCATGACTCGGCAGTAAACCCATCTGGTTGCACTTCCACAATCCCACCGCCAATAATCCGATTTGACAAGCGATGAAAGTTGCTTTTTGGAGGGTGAATGATGCAGCAGTCGGCGATGGAGTAGCGGATGGGGTAGTTGAAATGAAGGGTGCGAAGGCTGGGGAGGCGGAAGATCAGCATGGGCGCGGCCGAATGAAATACGGTTGATGTACCTTTCTCTACGGAGAGAATTCCGGAAACGGCTCCTTTTAAGCAGGACCAGACTGACATTACGCTGAAGATTTGTACCTGCGAGCACCACCCGACCGGTCAGCTCCCGCCCTTCATATTCCCTCACCAGCCATCTGCGTAGCTAGGCTTACTCCACCACCAGTCATGTACATCATGAAAGCTGCATTCGCCCACAGAAATCAGCATTCGACCTTGAAGACCTCCCCAGGGACCTTTCCAACGAAACGACGCACCTTGCATCGGCACATTCTTGGCAGGAGCGAGAGCCATGTCCCAAGCCTTCTGTTGTCGCAGACCGGAAAGATCAACCGGCTTGATCAGAGCAGTGGCAGACTTGGTTGAGGCCTGGAAGTTGCGCGCGCGTTGGTGAGTGGGGGTGACGCGTGACGCGCGAGGGAAGGAGGGAGGGGAAGGAGAACGCACTTTTGTTGCTGGTGTGTAGCCTGGTGGTGATATGACGGTAGTCTTAGAGCTGCGGAAGTAGTGGCATTAGTGAGATGTGGTGCGGAGTGGGGTAGGCGAGGTGCGAACGGTGTTGAGGCGTAGTCGAGCGACCAGCGGGAAGTTGACGCGTGGGCCATTCTAAGCGTACAGGATGTGGGTGAAACTGATGAAACGGCAGGCGATACGGTGGAAACGATAGGAAGATGCGCCGACCACGGCCCGGCAAACCCACCAGGGTTGCCTTCAACAGCAGCGCGAACGGTGGCAGACCCTGGATTGCGGGATGAGAGCATGTCGCAACTAAAACCTAATACCTCTCCGCCCATCCCCTCAAGGCTCGTGACTTAGACTCACCGACGCCATCATCAGCTTGCCCTGCCGCCTCCCCCCGTGCGTGAAGTACGCCCTCAACCAACCGCTCGACGGCAGTTGTCCGCGCAGATGTCAACTAGCGCACCTCATCCGACCTTGACCGCGTATAGCCGGCACCAACGCCACAAAGCGCTACCAGGACTCAAAGGGACTCCGCAATGCACCCGCACACTCGTCCTATCCCGTTCTCACGACGGCGCGGACCTCGACGGGTATGATTCCAGCGCCCTCACTGTTCCCCGCATCAACAACGAGACGACCTCGCACCTTTTTGCCAACGTTGTCTTCACTTCACTCGACGGGCGCATCTCCTCTGGCGCGCTATTATCTCCGCTTATGTACTTGTTTGTTATGGACCGGGTGGCGCCAGGCTGGTACTTCGCAGGAGGTCTACCATAGAGCTGTCGGAAGGGCTTGCAGGCTATAACCCTTCAGATCCCATTATCTCCTTTGAGCGACCAGTTTTCCCTTGCTTGCGTCCTCCGCTTCTCCCCGAAGCCCTAGAGCTTCCCCAACCACCGTTCAAGACTCCACGCCGAAGACACCTTCTCCCTGGCGCCGTCTGAAGCTCGTGAGTTCAACTTCTGAGCTCATAGTGATTCTGATGGATTCATGATGGCTGAACCGCTTCTTCTGACAGCAGGTCTGCGCCTGCCTCTCGACCACTGGCTTCGCGGAGACTTTTCCAGAACTTCGCAAATGATCCGCAACGATCCGACGCCGCAGAGGGGCGCTTCGCGCGGGCGGCAAGTCTTTCTGACTCTTCCCTTGCTAAGTTCAACTCTCTTCTTAATCAAAGAAATGCTACTGCTAGAGCTACCTGGTTGGTCGACCTACCCTACAAATGCCGACCCAAACCCTAAGCCCATTCGCAACACACCAACAGCACAACCGCGTCCAATCCCACCTTACCTCCCACCCGAAATCCTCCTCCAAATAATCGACTACAACTCTTCCCCTTCAACCTACAATTCCGCTTTTCTTAAATCCCGTTTCACCGAGCTCGCGGCATACTCTCGCGTCTCTCGGCTCTGGCGCGCATGTGCTCTCCCGTCCCTCTTCACTCAGATCCTGCTCCCGGATCCGATGCGTGCATGGGAGCTTACGAAGGCGATGGATGAGTCCTGGATTGTGATGAGGCTGGTTGCTGAGAGGGGTGATGCGGCCTTCTTTGGAAGGGCACCGCAGGATGTCGAAGGGGCGAAGGGGCACTGGTGGGAAACGAAAACACCGAAAGTCTCGGCGCATGCTTTCGAAGAATCGTTGGGAAAACTGTCTCCGCTGAAAAGTGTTGGGTTGTCGGGACTGGAGAATGTCGAATTGGATGAGTTGCGATCAGTCGGTGAGTCAAACTTTGGTCTATCCTTTAACGAATAAATTGCTGATTAGCTACGATGTAAAAAAGGCCTGCAGACACTCCATCTAAACTCCTGCTACATCTCACACCATCGCTCCTGGGGACCCCGACTCGAACGCCTCACCTACCTCCACCCCCGCGAAGCCGACCTCGTCGAAACCCTTCTACCATACACGTCAACTTCCCCACTACCCACACTAGTCCTTCTCGACATTCATCCACCACTCTCCTACTCCCTCTTCGACGACCGACCGATCGAACTCCCCGTCGTCTCACTTTTCTACGCCGTTGATCAACTCCGCGAAGGCCCACAGTCTTCCTGGCGACTCCAGGGTACCAAGGCTCTTCGACATCTCATCCTCTCGGGAAGAACGGATGTTGCGGTTGATTTCAAAAGACGATTGGACGACCTCGTCCCAGAGGATGCGAGGCTGGAGACCTTGGCGCTGGATGTTGGGTACACTTCGTACCATCTTATACAGGCGGCACTGGAGAGCAGTGAAGCCCTAAGATATCTTGAAAGGTTGAGGATTGGGATCACAGCGCTGCCGACGAGGAAGGCGAGGTTGGAGAAGAGGGCGAGGAAAAATGTTCTGGCGATTTGTGCTTCGAGAGGGATTGAAGTAGAGGAGCGAGTCTATACGGTTGAGGAAGTGGAAGAGCGGAAAGATTGGGCGTACTATACTAGGAGCTTCGGTGGGCTATTTCGTTATTCTGGTTGTTTGATTGAATGCTTGCTGACATTTGACCTTTTCATAGAGGAGCTCTGAGCTAGGTAAAGAAGGGGTAACATATCAGTACAAACGTTACAAAGAAGGAAGTTCACATCTCACAGAACACGGTGTGCTTCCCGGTGACGCGCACGCTTTCCTCGTCAACACATGGCGTTTCAGTTTAGACGAACGGCGCGGAGGGCACGACGTGAGAGATCTCGAGGCCAATCGCTACCTTTTTCTGGCTTCGAGCTTGAACAACCGTTGTTGTCCCCTGCGCGAGGAGTCGCGAACTCCGCAGGCGCAGCGGGAAGCCTTGCCCCTCCCCCCTTTGTGTCTACCCAGTTCATCTGTCGAGGTTTCCTTCTTATTCAGCCCAGACCACTCCGCTCAAATCCTTCCAGTGGACGACCCGTCCACCTTCTTCCCTCGTAGACATCACCGAAGCTCGTGGCACCAGCTCAAGCTCACTACCCATCCCATCCACCCCACCGTCCCCAATGCAGTGGTGCTATACCCTCAAAAGAATTGAGCGCAACCCTTCCCGCTCTCCAACAACTGGCTATTCAATCGAAAAGGACTTCGTCGAATCCATCCACACGACACTCGCGGCCGCCAACAACGCTGGATTCGTTTACGTCCAGCACGAGCTCGAGCTCGGAGAGGAGCGCAGGGAAGGAGCGCTCAATAAGCAGGGCTACTTTGAGTATGGATGGAAAGGGAAGGTGGAGACTGCAGACGACGCGGAATGGGTAGAGCTGAGAGTCGAGAGGGAGAGGCTGGAAGGGCCGACTGGACTTGAAGCTGAGAGGAAAAGAGCCAAGTAGTGAGACAACTGTTTCTTCTTGTCACTTCAAATACTATAGTATGCCGCTACTGAATCGAGGGGCCGACAGGAGGAAGCAAGGCCTCACCGAAGCGTCTCCGCTTTCCACCGAGAGGCCGAACTCACCCCGATCGTTCCTTCTCTGTCCACTCCTCACAGGAAAGCCAATGCAGGGTAAGATTTTTTGATTTTCTCCAACGAAGATCATCCTTAACATCGCTCACCAAGCCCTTTCACTCTATTCCCACGTCCGTCCCGGCACGATAGAGTCGACTGTGAAAGAGCCTTCGTCGCTGGAAAGGAGAAAGTTTTCCATCGCCGTTTCATCTTCGCCTCCCGCGGATTGGGGGAGTTAATCACCTCTTTAAAACTTTGACTTGAGTTTCGCGCACGAAGTTGACGCGAAGGAAAGCAAAGTGTTATTGTGGTCTTCACGACGAGCAGCGACGTTGGTCACCTGGTGGCACTCATGAGTTGAGACCTGCCACAAAGTGATCGGCACCTACAGATTGCTTCCTTCAGCTGATTGAGTTTATCTTTTCTCAAAGACCATAGACGGGCACCAAAAAGCGCGCGAAGCAGTTGACCAGTGTTGGGGCTCGGCAGCATGAATTCATTCTTCAGAAAGGTCTTCAGAAAGGACGAGCAAAGGGTCTACACATGAAAGCTTCAAGGAAAGCAACGGGAATATGTTGGTTCCCCAACTGAGCGAGGAGGCTTTCCATTCAGTTCTGCAATCAGGGAAAGTCGAAGTCAGCTCTAGGACCGCGACGCCTTCGACGAGCACCGAGGGCTAACCTTGGCCTGTTGCTTGTTCGCCTCAGCCTTGGCATCGTGCGAAGTTTCATCGAGCTCTGATGTGTAAGAAGAGGTAAGTTTTGATCAAGGTTGACGGCTGCCACGAAGACGCACTGTCGCCACCGGCCTTGAAGGCAGCTGAAGCACGGTCGGTGAGAGATGCGTCGGTGTTGCCCTTGGCGACTTCCTGTGTTTCCGAAATCAAGTGAGAGAGCAATGAAGTCAGAAAGCACGTCGACCGAGACAGGGTGGCAAGAGTGGATGGCGAAGACTCACCTTGTTGCCCTCTTTGGACGCTCCAGAAAGAACGGACTGGGCACTCTCGGATGCGTAGTTGATGGCACCGCCGATTGTGTCTCCGATGGAAGAAGCCACTTTCGACGCAGTACGTTGCTGTCAGCGACTACCTGGCTGAAGCAGATGAGAGCGAGCGATCTTACTTGTGTTTATTGTACTGGGGTTTGAAGGTCCTGGGTGCAAGTGCGCTTGTAAGTGGACTGGAGCAGGAAACAGAGGGAAGGAAAGAAGGGAAGAGGGAGAATTGGACGCGCTTTATAGGTCGCCTCCTTTTTGGAAAAATGACGCCAACGCCCGGAGTACCGAAAATCAGAAGTGGAGCCCACGAAGATCTTCCTGAATTCTGCGCATAAGCCTCTCTCCTGACAGCACTTCCCCCTTCCATAGAGACTACACATTCCATTCGAGATGTTTTCTGAGCCCTTGCGCCGACGCGGAGCTGTTGACAACTCAAACGAGAGGGTCTATTCCTACGTGGCTGTGCAGTCAACTGTGGAAGCTGTGGCGGGGGAACAAATTCTCTGGGCGAGCAAGGCGTCTTTCGCGGAGTTTGTACCTCTATATGCCTTTCTTCTATTCAAGGCATGCTGAGCTACGGTCAAGGTCGGCTGAGCGGCTCCTCCGACGCTCGAGTGTCGCTCCCTCATTACTACGGGATTTGACAATTGACTCTCGAATGAATAGTCAGCACTCCGGCAAACCTTCATTCTATTGAAGCTATTTAGAGCATACCGAAGCAACCTGTACACCCTTTGCACCTTTCTGACCTAGCTAAACTACAAACTCGCGGCGTACTGAGGCGGATCTATATCTGACTCGGGCCCGGGGTCCGCGGTAGCAAACGCCACTAGATCGACAGACGGAATAAATACAGGGCACCGCATTCTTAAGTTGTTCTCGAATCCAGCGCTCTGAAGGTGGCAGACTAGTGAATACTACAGAAGGAACCTATGGCCGGTCAGAAAATTTGCACCTTCGGGACAGTGACAATGTGATAGACGCACATAAATCTTCATCCAGTCGCAAACAACAGTCCTCTCTTCCTTGAGTATTTTGATATCACCCTCCCAGACCATTTGTCCCGAATTCGAAGCCTCCGCAACAAGCTTCAAAGTTGTCGCACCAAAAATGTGCGCATCAAATGTGAAGCCATCTCCCTCACTATCGTTCGATTGTCGCCGCGAATAAAGTTTGCGAGAAATCCTGGCTTGTGCTACAATCGGGGCGGAAGATAGATCAGCGAAGGTCTGCCTTGAGCCGACGAGATTGGCGACTAGGCGCATGCGAAGTACGTCGCCTGTGAAGTTTAGTGGTTCGTAGGAGAACTCTCGGGAACAAAAATCAGGCTCGTTGGTCTTTCCTGCTTTTTGCAGTAGAATACTCACTGCTGCTTCAACTTTGGGCTTTTCCGTACCAACTCCGACCATTTTCAAGAACCCCGTACTGCTGGCAGAGAGGTTGGACGAAGACATCGCAAAGGAGGGGTACGAGACAGGTATTGAAATTGTAGTCCTACGATTAAGCTCTTCATTAGTGTCTTGAGCAACCAAACACGAAACACAAGCTCACTTGTCCTTCAAATGAAACATCTGGCGCCTTGTCCCCTCCAACTGAACACAATATTTTACTTCCATCCTGTCAAGCGCATCAGCCCTATGAAGCTTCAACCTCCCACCCTCGAGAGCAATGAAGACTTACGGTGCACCTCCTTTTGTTTGAGATTTCGGCGAGAAAGTTGGCATCAGCTGGCCCACCGCCGCCTCTGGTATCCGAACCTCAAAAGCTCTTCCGATCTTCAGCTCTTCCTGACCACTCGACTGCCGACCCATCTTCTCTTGCTCAGCTAAAGCGTACCCTGTGACTTCCACAAAGTCCAACTCCAAAAAGCAGGCAAGCTCAGCCGTTTCTGATTCCTCCCTCTCGCCCAAGCTCCCGATCATTCGCTGCGTTGAAGTGACGAGATCAGTACCCATTTCCTGTTGGCAAGAAAGGAAGCTCACACTCCTTGGCCTCAGCTTTGTTGGAGTGATAGTCTCCCCTATCAACTTCAGCCTCAGCGAAGTGTAATCACCAGGATTTGACACTATTGCGCGTACGACATCGCCTGGTCGGAAGGTCGTGGCTGGCGCGATGGGAGGTGTGATAGTGAGAACAATGCGTCTGTAGAGCATTTGGCGTAAGATAGAATAGGATTCAAGGTACCTTGTAAGCTGAGGAGTTAAGCGGAGCTTTGCCATTGCAGTGCCGGATATAGAGACGGATGCACCAAGAATTGCCGGCGCGGATGTGGTATGAGGCATTTTCGGCAAGAGCAGCTCTCCGTCATCAAATTGCTTTTGCGAAGAACAACTTCCAAGGTTATACTGTACTGTAGGTATGGAACAAGTATGAGACGATGTAAGTTGAGTCAAATCTTAAGGCCCTCAGCCATCATCATAATGAGTAATGGTGCTTTGGCTTGCTGCACAAGAAGCTTCAAACGCACCTTCCCTCTTGGGCAACACAGCGAGACAAACGTAGTTGAGCACGCGAACGGGAGCCTGAATCACCTCAGCTAGGCATCCCCTAGACAAAAAACTTTACTCTTGCTTCGTACTGAGGCAGCACCAACTATCACCAGAGGCGCCTCGAAAGCCGCTGCTTCAAGAGAGGATACGAACACATGGTAATGTATCCTTATCTCATGCTCAACACCAATGTAGCAAACCAGAGAGAACTGCAAAAGGCCCGCTCAGCAAGTCAGAAAATTTGCAGGTGCCGGATGGGCGGGCACGCTAGACGCGCAAACATCTTCAACCAATTGCAATTCGCAGTGTAGTCTTCTTCGGATATTCTTTGCTCCCCCTTTCAAGCCAAAGAACCGTCATTGGATGCCCCTGTTACAAGGTACAATACTGTAGCGCCAAATACTGATCCATTAAACATGTAAGCACCGTTTTCGTTGCCCCTCGTTTGAGGCCGGTACGCAAGCTTGCGTGATACCCAGGCTCGTGGAAAAATTGGTGTTCAAAGAACGCGGAAAACCCTGCATTTGAGCCGACAATATGGGTGACTAGCCGCATGCGCATTGCAAAGGATGTTCTCTATTTGGCAATACACTTGACATTCTTGGACTCCAAAAACGCCTAGTATACTGAGCTTGGTACTCCTCCCTCATTAAAGTGTCCTGGATTTCTACGCACTTGCCTCATACTACCAGAGCGGCAGGATCAGAAGGGTCTTAGGCGCTGTTAATTCGTCACTGGAACTGTAAAGGACTACTTCTTTCCATTCCATGAATTCCAGATTCATTCCAGTGCATCGAATGCGCCATACACGACAAAACTGCGCAACTCATTTCAAATTGAGTCGTGCCACAAAATTTGCAGGCGTCGAAATGCACACGTCCGCATCTCAGCGGTTCTAAGTGGGTTTCCGTGTCTTGAAAAGTAAGAAAGCGACCGTTGTTCGCTTGTACATCTCCACCCCTGTACCTTGATAAACAGAGACGAGTTTAGCCATCCTCATTCGCTCGCTCGCTCCGTTTCTGATTGTGGCAAAAAAAAAACTATTTCCCCCGCATCCGAGGAGAATCAAAAGAAATGCTGAATGATCGATCACGGACTCGAACCGCAGACCTTTTGCGTGTTAGGCAAACGTGATAAACCAACTACACCAATCGACCTTTGTTGAACGCTGCTCTTGCTTTTCCATTGACGACACTTCATCTCCACTCTCCCGTCCATTCAACTAAGTTCAGGATGCCATGCCTTGATTGCTAACAACAGCGAATCGCAGAGCTCGCAAGAGCCTGATAGATAAGCGCAAGTCATCAAGCTACTTCGCAGCCGTCCGCGACTTAGGATCAAACAACAGTCTCATAACTTTACTCAATCAATCCATGATATTTTCATTTCCATGATATGCTCCTCTCCCGTCTCTTCTCTAATCAGCATGAGCGAACCCACTCCCCTGCTGAGTGGCACCTCTATCAAAGTCCTTCGAAAGATCCACACCTATCGCGCGCCAAAAAAAAGGGGTCAGCCTCAGTTCTTCTTCCCACACAAGAGCCAAAAAAAAAGGATTCACCAATAGTAATATATCCAATAAGACCCTGCTGCACCACCCCTCCAAGTTTCTCAATCTCAAAAGTAGGTTGATAACCCCCGACATGACTAGCCTGATAAATCTTAAGACTGTCCTCCCAATTACGAGTACGTCCCCATTTGTTCTTGATTGGGTTCTCGGTATAAGGGTGTACTTTATCGATCACCTCATTGATGGAATCGTCGACGAAAAGTTGTCCGGTGTGCACCATACGACCGGTCGTGAAAGTCCCGTTGGCGTGAGGAGTCCATTTCGTGTGAATTTTCACGTGGACGTGAGTTGCTCGACCCTGTTGATTTATTTGATTGAAGAAAACAATTGGATTAGCTTCTTTCTCATTCCAGTCTGAGCAACAATGACACAAGAGAGAAAAGAGACGAACGGTGTAGTAACCAGGGAAGATACTCGAGAAGCTAGCAACGCCTTTCTTGTTTGTCGGCCAAGCGGCCCTCAACCAAGTCTCGTGGTTATTCCATCGAGGGAATTTAGTGAGAAGTCCTTTGCGGATTCCGGTGGGGGCGGGTCCTTCCCAGATTAGAGAAGGGTCAGGGTCGGCGTGGCCCGCGTAGTGACCTGTAGTGGTGATAGGGGGTTTTAGTATAACTGGGTAAGAAGGAGGAGGGAAGGGGTGAGGAAAGGGGACGAACCGGTGGTGTTGGCGTGCCAGATATCGACGAGGACGTCAGGGACTGGCTCGCATGTCGAGACGTCGATAATCCCAAAATCCATCAACTAATCCCCCAAAAAAACAAGTCAATACATATT
>JASZXU010000600.1:1815-17390 GCA_035521515.1 Phenoliferia sp. Uapishka_3 | reverse complement strand
GATAACGAAAATTCCAGAACTACCAATCGTTGTTAGCATATGGTATAATGTGAGAAAGGGATCATCACGATTTGAGATCTGGCACCAGCCACCAACCGGGCTGCCGCGTTGCCGGGACGTCGATGTTCGGATAATGGCGATTCTAATCAGCACAAGAGCAGCGTCTCCGGAGGTGAGCCTATGAGCGCAATGTGCTCGAGCTTATTTCTGTTCATGCGTGTGAGCTCGAGGCCTGGCAATTCTACATTGCCTTTGTGAGTATTGCGTTTGATGTGGGTCGACACAGAGCGGGTGACGTGCCTATAATTTCTTGCGATGTCGATTGCCCCGGACGTGTACGCCAAAATCACGGGTAAATCTCCAGCCATGATATCACATCGGGAACCATCAAAGACCAGTGACTTGGTGGGATGCAGGTGAAACGGGGACGTTTGGCCAGAAGCTGTGGACATCACGATTTAAATCAGGGACATTTGAAGGGGATTTGGAGCCAGAGGAGCGCTCAACTCGAAATAACATGGGCCTTATCATTTGAAATGGATACCTCCGTTTATCCAGAAAGCGATGATCCCTGTACCATGCGGGTGTCCGCAAGAGTGCGATGACCTTCTGTTTCCCACAGACTGCTCTTCTTGGCACACTTTCGGCAAGCTCCAGAATTCCAATTTGCCCTCCCCTCCTTCCTCCCTTCCTTCCTACTCCTCTGGACTTCGCTTGGCCACTCTTCCTTCATCACATTCGTTCCGTCCTTCTGTTCATCCTCCTCAGCTTTGCCCTCGAACGTCATCGCCTTCCTCTTTCGACGCCCGCCACTCCACTCCGCCGACCTCTTTATCACCCTCCCCTATCCTTCTTTGTTTTGACCCTGTTCTGTTCAGTTGTACCGATCCATTTTTGAGCTTTTATGTTTTCACAATCGCCCAACTCGAGCTGGCAGTGAGTTCCTTCGCACAATCAGCTCTCGCGCCATAATTGACGATGATCTTCAATAGCATGCAAGCGCGGCAAACGAGCAGAAAGGTGCTCGATCTAGCTCTTATGTTAGAAACCGACATTCTGTAGGCTTCTTTCTCTCTTCTCGTGGTCCACGGCGAATTTGGCGACTGACGCTCCGGACGCCAACCTGCAGGCTTTCCCTTGTCGCCGCTATCACATGTCTTTCCCTTCACCAACTTCCTTCACATCCTTTGACATCAAAAGCGGTGAATCTCGTCAGTTGGGCGTACCTATACATCTCAGTGTCTGCGAGCTGGGCAATTGCTGGACGGTTTCTTGCGGAGCATGCTGAATGGAGCGTACCCAAGGCTTCCGCCATTTTTTGCATCATGGCGCCATCTTCTTTGGGTCAGTCTTTAAAGGCCTAAATAGTGTGATTGAAGTATTGACATTTTCTCGTTGATGGTTTTCAGGCCCTCCCACATTAGCTGGAGCTGTACTGCTGTACACTTTCCCGAAGTACAGCGCACGATTTTCTCTTCTCCACTGTGAGTACATTTTAGCTTCATCAGTTTTTATACTGCTGTCTGACCAAGTTGCTGACCTACCTCGTTTCAGTCACCCTCGCGGTCGTCCCCGCCATCCTCATCGCTTTCTTCGGGAAAGGCACACCCTCAACGTCCCAGCCCGCACCCGCCGCCTTGACAATCAAAATTTCCACTCCCTCCCTCCTGATCCAGCCCGCACTTTCCTACCGAGCCTCGAAGCCCTTGCACGTGCGGGTAGCAATTCTCCGTGGAGCTCGCTTTCCGGCCAAAAAGCCAACTCGGCCGCACTTCCTCATTAGGAAATACCAACTCCGGAATCAGAGCCCTCTTCAAGCTGTGTCTTTGCCAAATTTTGTTGCGGTTCCCAATTATGGTCGTGAATCAGTGTAGAGGGTTGTGGGAAGATTAAAAAAGGGTCTCCATCGGCTGGTGGATTTGATTTGTTGTAGTAAGCTTGTTAGGCAGCTAGTGAAGTTGTTAAATTATGAACCGCCGCATAGCATCACACATCCTTTTGAACCACGCGGGCCTCACTTGCTGTGCGACTGGCATTAGACGCGAGTCTTCTGCAGTTCCGAGTGTGCTGTGGGCGCATCCTGTTGCTTCAGAGTGCAGAACAAAATGATCTCACCATTACAATGCTGACTCGGGCGACTGAAAGAAACCACTCATTCCTTCAGTTGAGAAACTCCGCCCTCGGCTTCAACAGCGAGTCTTTCCTCTTCCACGATGCTGCGAAAAGATGTCAGCGAAGGCTCTTCAGCAAGATTGTATGACTTAAGATCACTTTCTCGGTCCCTTATAAAAGCGATGTGCGTACGCTGTCAGAGCAAACAGGTCACCGTCAGCTACTGGAAAATCTTTCTCCGCGCGAACGCCCAAACGAGAGCGGTAGTCTTTTGACTTACCTATGTACCAGATGGAACTCAGAAGTAGGACGAGGCCCGTGATTGGAAGGGCTGATTGAAGAATTATTCGTGAATCAGCGCTACTGAAAAGCGGAGCTCGAGAAATCCAGCTTACCGTAGTTCATCGAGGTGGCGGTTACTGGAATCACCTGGGGCAATGAAAGGATGACGCAAACAAAGCATGTCCAGGCAATCGCAATACAGCTGACTATCTTGGAGATTGTGGGAGGCAAGGCGAAGGGTCCTGGCTTGAACATGACGTCGGGGTGATTTCTGAAGACGAGCCGGCAGGCGATGGGGATGATGTAGCTGCTATCGAGCGCTACCGCACACATCGCAAACACTTATCAAAGACACATCAGCTTCTTATCTAATATTCACATGAATACTAGAGCTCACCAGCATTGAGCGCCACAACAGAAGCAAAGTCGAGCATTCCTAAGACGGCCGCGCAGAAAACAACGAGCACGACAGCGTAGACGGGCACTTTGTTTGCTGAGAGTTTGGTGAAGAGGCCGCGATCAGGCAGTCCATGGTCTCGCGAAAAGGCAAAGAAGGTGCGCGAGCATGCCTGGACTGAGAGAACGAGCACGTCAGTCGGATTTGTCAATTTAGAAGGAAGTATGAGGAAGGACGACGCACGTTCGGTGGCCACTACAGTGAAGGCGCAAAGTAGCACGAAGAACCACAGGGCAAGGAATCCTTCTCTCCCAACGTTTCGGTAGATTATAGTAGCCATGGCATACTGGAAAGGGAGGGTGTCAGCAATAGGACGCCTGCGCGGTGGAAGAAGCCCTACTCCGCCAGCTCCCGGAAGCTCGGACAGTGGACCCGAGCACAATACCAGGACGATCTGAAAATCATTCGAAAGTCAATCGAGCTGTCCAGTACAGAAGATAGAGAGATGACGGACGTTCAATATCCACCCACAAATTCCTGTTCCAATCACTGCTATCCAAATGGCGGCTGGTGCGGCGATAGATGCCCTCTTGATCTCTTCCGAGATATGAGCAGTGCCTACAGGAGAGTAAACCGACTCAATACAGCGTTTTGTTGCGGGCGGGAACTCGAATCATTGGCTCACCATCGTAGTCCTGACAACGCGAAGGGGCTGTGAGTGACCCTGAACCCAAGTGAACAAACACACGTTGGATTTATTTACCGTCATGGTCCAGCTAACGGAAAGGATGCCCTACAGGCTCGGTTAATGTAATCAGAAGATTTCTTTCTGATCAACCACTCTCACGAACTCACGAAGAGGAAGCTGAGGCCATTGTTGCTCCATCCTGAACGTACGAACTCGCAGGTCAGACAGCTTTCCGACCGCTGTATTCAAAAGTAACTCACCTGTTTGATTGTCCAATCCAGCCGTAGTAAAAAGATACGAGGCCTGCGATGATGCTACTGGTAAGTCGCCTGCGATCCCAACGAAGTTCGTCACTCACAGGATGGAAATCTTTGCATGTTGCTAGACAAGCGATGCAGATCGCAATGAGACTTCCCAGATTGATGAACACAAACGACTGTGTTATCCTGATCAACGAATATGAGTATGTCTCCTCTTCAGGTCGGATGCAGTACGACAGACTTCGCTAAGGGTTTCGTAGCGAGAGAGTTGAGGATGGCATGCAAAGCCAATAGTCCTGGTAGACACATGGTTAGCCGAAATGATTTATTTCGATTTGAACTATGTACTGACCGACGAAAAGGCCCACTGTTTGTCCCGTAGTTGCTACGTACGCCCCATCCGTGCCGATCGTCACGGCGCTCATAACCTGCATCGACTCTCAGCTTCCGAACTTCCACTTTAACGAAAACGCGGTGCGTACCATGCCTGCAAGTGCGAACTCCACGCTGGCAATCGCGGAGACTTGTCCAAGTAGATTGAGCCATCCCACAACCCAGCCCACGGGTCCTCGATATTTTTGGGGAACCAAATAGGCTGAAGCCGAATACAGCTGCGGAGTCCTCGACGTCAGCAACCTTCATATGAGAGTTGGTGCAAACATACCCCTCCATCGGTCGGGTACGCAGAAACAATCTCTGCGATTGCTGTTCCAAGACAGAAGCAACCAAACGTTCCCTGGAGGGGTAGAAGTGTCAACAAATGTTGCTCCTACAGCTTTGACCGGTGAAGCTCACGATGAACCAGCACCAGACAACACTTGCTGGTCCACCGTAGCTGCGAAGAGAAAGTGGCGTCAATTCACTTAGCTGTGTACCGACCTTGTCTCGAGACTACTTACAGCAATGGGGTATTGAATGTGGAGGCGATAGAACTTGTGCAACCCATGATGCTGAAAGCAAAAGAGATTGTGCTAAGATTTGTGAATTCTCGCTTGAACTCTATTGAACAGCAACTTCAGTACAACGCGAACTGTGGCGGTTCCCAGCGACGCGGACGCTCACCCTGACGGTATCCGAGCCTGTTGCCAGCATCTCCTTGTCAGCTTTCAAGCGCAGTACAAAATACGCCGAAGACGCACCGGAGTAGATCCGCCTCATCCTGATCTTCTGCTACCTCTGTGATGGGCTCCACCCGGGTCGTCACTCCTGCTTCCTTGCCTTTGTACTCGTCCTTCTCATTGACACTCGAGCCAATGCTGCTTGCGATCCTGTGAAGCATTGCTGTTTCGGAAGCTGGAATTCAGTTTGTTCAAGGGAAGACGGAGATGGAAGGAGCGAACAGACGGAGTGATTGTGCGTCAGCGAAGTCAGGGCGATAAGAAGTTGCGATGGGCGGCTAATCAAGTATCTTCGTCCACACCGCTTCTCGAGCCGGGCAAGATATGAATCCGAGCCTTTAAATAGCGAACAAGGCTCACGACTACTTCACCTGAGAGCACGAATACGTCCAGGCGACATTTCACCCAGACACCCAGATGCGATTTTCGGCGTTGGCGCTTATCGCGCGTTACCCCGCAAAGTCCCCCGCAAAGGATAGAACATGCCCAGGAGGTGTTCATGACATGGATCCATCTACGGTACGACGTCTACAGGGATGTGAGATGTCATGGTCGGACTGGCGAGGTCAGGTCGGGCTGTGCGAGACCTGGAATGGTCGTTCCGCCGATGTGTCCCAGAACGTCCAAGCTCGAGATGTTGTTCTCCTCTCCTTGGTGGATAAGGTGCCCTGATATACCTCAATGTCAGTGATTGTGGGTAAAAGTCACGGGTGAAACGCTTACAGAACTGTAATCCAAGTGAGATGACCATCACAAGGACTCCCCAAATAAACAGCCCACCGGCGGCCACACGCAGCTTCTGGTCCCGCCGTGATTCCGAGTTTTTGAACAAGGAGATGACTGCGATCATGTGGATAAGCGAAACGACTAGGCGTAATGAACGAAAAGACTCACAGTATACGGACGGGAGGATAAAGGAAATGCTCACGCTGCCGGTGGCTCCGACAAATCCAAGGATGACTGAAAGGTCATCGACAAACATGCCTGTGAAAAGTTGCGATGAGCAACGGAACAGAAGTATACAATGGCCATACTGACTAATCAGGAAAGTTGTCAAGAGTATGAGAGACGACTCGATGACGAAGCGACCGAGAGGAATTTCTGCAGAGTCGTGATCACCTGATTCATCCTCGGTGGAGGGTGGGAAAATAGCTTTGTCGAGTGAAGCGCGTGCAGGGTGTATTTGAAGAGGGTATGAGAAAAGGACGAGCACGACCAGTCCCAGCTGGCAAATCGAAACGAGGACCGAATGGGGGTACATCCTACGTTGGAGAATGTTAGTCCCAAATGTACAAGCTGCTCGGGAAGAAAGAGCGCACTCGATGATATTTGATCCAACGTGCGTTCCGAAGGTGAGGTAACCGAGAATGCCGAGCACTTGGTCTGCGAAGAAAATGTCAGCGGCTTGCACTTTGTAGGAAGAGACAGCTCCGCTACAAATCAAAGTCGCTGAGCCGATAGAAGTGCCAATGACAAGGTTCAGTCGCTTTTGCGAGTTCTGAATCAGAAGAATGTGGGTCAGTCCAAGTCAATCCCTGTCGGTAGTGAGTTCATAGCGTTCAAAGCTTACCGCCCGAAGCTCGTTGAACCTATGGGAAAATAATCAGTCAATAGCTTTTGAGAAGCTTCCGAGCGATTTACACAGCGAATATATTCTGTGCGCAGGTAAATGCAAAGATTTGCACAGGGAGCGACGAGATAAAGCTGGGTCCAAGTGCGACAAGGCGTACTGGTCCTCGCGGTGGGAGTCCGGATTGGTCGAAATATTTGAAGATGACGACAAATAACTGTGGTCCGAAAAGAGTCGTCAATTTCTAGGCGAACAGTACTCGAGGACGTGACTGACTAGATTTGCAACGGCACACAAAGCGACGTAGGAAGTGAACTTGAGGCTATCGAGTTTTCGAAGAAATGCGAGCGGGCAGAGCACACACATTGCAATCAAGATCCATAATCGTCGGTCGAGCAGCCATGGGTCGGCTTGCGGGTAGAAGGATTCAACCGCCCGAGGCATGAGCGCTCCGATGATAATTCTACCACATTTGTATTAGCACTCATGCGGAGCTCAAGAATGATGGGAGCGAAGGGGAGAACTCACAAGTAAGAAATCGAAACTCCGTAACACTTGAGGAAGATCGCGATATCGAACGCCCGTGACAATTTGGGAAATGTCAATTTTGAGAGCGCCGCAAAGGACGCTGCTCGATGTGGTGCCTTTGTCGCACATCTGGCCAGTAAATACAGCCCTAGTGTTGCCGTGGCGCCGCACAAGCAAACCGTTGCTATCCCAGGTAGCAATCCTCCACTGGCAAATGCGTGCGGCCTGCGACATGAAAGCTAATCAGCTTCCGTTCCATCTGCGATCATGCACGTATACCTACATTGCGAGCATTCCGGTCCCTGTGGAGTCAACATAAGTAAAGCGTCGGCGTCGGCGAGGCAGTCAGACACACCAAGAATGGTGTTAGCGCTGCGCGGAGATGGCGTAAGCGGATTCCATGGTCAAGACGCCGAACAAGGCGTACAGGTTTGCGATACAGCTAGTCAAGGTCGCCTCTCCCTCTCGTTCACCCTTCTTCCCTGCCGTCGGCTCTGTTCCTCCGAGCAAAGGCGCCTCGTCGTCGGGCTGCATGTTGACACGGCGTCCGATTTTGGTTTTGCTGGTGGGAGATCTCGGGGCGGCAAGGCCGTCTGTGGCGATTCCGGACGGTCTGGAGGTGTGTTAGACGTGCTAGCTCTGAGTGTTGAGAAAGAAGTGGAGGAGGCGAGTCCGCCGCCCGGCACGCGGTCAGAGCTTCAAACAATTTCAAATTTGCGACTTGCGCCTTGCTTGCGCGATCCTCTCTCACGACATCTGCAACATCACCCAACTTCACCGCAAGAATCAACCTCAAACAACATTAAACCACCAGATAGACTACGAAGAACTCGACGGAACAGACTTCAGCTTCGTCAAGCGCTCCTATTTTCGCCCGGGCGCGCGTCCGAGGAGGTCAAGCGGCAAATTCTGGACCACACTGTACACCGTCACCTCCTGCTTTACTCACTGAGATGGACTCCACTCAAGATGCCGAGTTTTTGCGCCAGCTGGCTCGCGTCAACGACGCTATCGCGCAACGCGCCGCAGCGTTGTCTTCTCTGCCGACGACTTCCACACCCCAACTAGTTTCAAATGCTATTGATGCTCTCCCAAATGATTTGCCGAAAACGGGACTCGGGATCGAAGGTTAGTTATCCACTGCTCACCATTTTGCTTCGCGTAAATGACGAAAGACTCCGGAAGCGACGACTTCACTTCTACTTGATGCTATATGTCCGGCGCTAGCTGGTGGCCAAGCAGGACCTCATTACTATGGTAAGTGCTTAATTGTAAAATTTATTGTGTCGCTGACGTCGATTATAGGTCTTGTCATTGGCGGCGTTCTTCCCGAGGCCCAGTTGGCGAGTGTTTTTTGATGTATTCAGGTCCTAAAACTGATATATCTTCATAGGCAGACCAGTTGGTAACCTCTTACGACCCTTGCGTTCAAGTCCACTTCCCGGAAGAGAGTATCGCCTACATCATCGAGAAACAAGCACTCGATATGCTGCTGTCCCTCCTCTCTCTCCCCAAATCTCGCTTCACATCTAATACTTTGACGTGAGCCTCGAGTCAATATTCAAAAGAGCTGGAGCTCACGAGAATCTAACTTCCCATCATACAAAGCACCGGCGCCACCGCTTCCAATCTGCTTGGTCTCGTCGCGGGACGCGAGGCGACTATCGCACGAGTCCAAAAGCACCGGGGAGTGGCTTCACCATCCGGCCTCGCCAATTGGAGCGTAGCCGAAGATGGTTTCGGAGGAATCGATGTCGACATTTTCACCAGTAGTGCCCACGCAAGCATAGCGAAAGCTGCCTCCCTCGCCGGTATTGGGCGTCGAAATGTTCAAGACTACACGGACGTCAAGGATGTCCATCAGCCGTGTGCTTTCGACCTGAAAAAACTGGAGGAGAGTCTGAGGAAAAACTTCGGGAACACAGGAAGTATCGTTGTGACATCTTTTGGAGAGGTGAACACTGGAGGGGTCACACCGGATTCTGAAAAAATTCGCAAGCTTTGCGATCAATACGACGGGTGGTTACACTGTGACGCCGGTAAGCTCGTGAGTTCAGGTTTCCTCTTGCTCGAAAGCTAAGTCGAATCACTCGACCAGCATTTGGAGCTTTCGCAGCCCTCCACCCCGATTTTACCCACCTGAGTCGACAACTCGCTTGCGCCGACTCAATCACCGGTGACGCTCACAAATGTGCCTCACTTCTTCTCAATTTCCCTTTCAAGCCGAGCTGACATTCTCAACTCCAGGGCTAAACGTACCCTACGATTGCGGAATCTTCTTCAGCCGTTCCTCCTTTCTCCTCGCCACCTGCGGTCCAGGCCAGACCTCCGCCGCCTACCTGACCGCCGCTCCATCCACTACTACCGCCTCACCTTTCCCCTCCATAGATCCATACCGTTCCACCCCTTCCTCCCTCTTCCAGTCTATCGAGAACTCAAAGCGCTTCAGGGCGTTGCCACTTTACGCCGCTCTTATCTCCCGCGGCCGGGAAGGTTATGCTGAACTATTTGCCCGAAATATTGAGTTTGCGAGAAAAATGGAAAGGTGGATGAGAGAGGGTGGTGCCGGTGGGGCATTTGAAATTCTGACGCCGACATCGGAGACGGGGGATGAGGAGAAGAAGTTCAGGATGATGAATATTGTGCTGTTTGGGATGTCGGCCAAAGCGCCGGCGAGATTCAGGGTGGAAGGGGGTGGGAATGTGTTTGCGGCGGAAGTTAACAAGGGAAGGAAGGTGTATTTCACGGCGACTAGTTGGAGGGGGCGAAGTGCTGTCAGGTGAGTTGAACTCGCCGTGTTCAGGCTGTGATACTACTCACCTATGCTGATGCATTGGACAACAGAATTGCGGTCAGCAATTGGTCAACAAATCTTGAGGAAGACTTTCTTTGGCTCGTTACGGCGCTGGAGGAAGTAATTGGGACTTGATTGAAAGCATCGAGTTTGGCTGAACGCGAGTAGTTCTGGCGACGTGGATAAAGCTCTGTATGAAGCGCTTGGAAGCCTATTCGAGTGAATTATACTGTAGGAGCGATGCTACCTGTCGGCGCGCGGACTCCGGGTTGATCCAGCCTTTTGGCCGCGGCCGCGGCACAGAGTGGAAGTGGGGACGAGCTCAAATCTCGGTAAGCAAGGCTCGCGCTCGTTATCTCTCCTGCTGCCAACCGCATCGATCATTCATAGCCATGCCTTCTGCCACGGACAAACTCAACAATGGCCTTACTATCCCCGTCGTGTAAGTTCTTGTATTCACCTCCAAGCGTCTCTGAATTGTCCCGCTGACGTCAAGCCACGCTGCTCTCTTGCTCGCTCCTACGTGTGCAGTGGGTTGGGATGCTGGATGGGAGCGCCAGGAAAGGCGGGAGAGAACGAGGAAGCCAAAACAATGGTCGCTAACGCTCTCAAGGTCTGTCAGCTGCGCGCGACCACGCACGCCTACCCGCTGTTTTGCTCTCGATCCAGAACACTGACCCTCCGATCAAATGTTAGGCCGGCTACACTCACTTTGATACCGCTTCAGGATACGGGAACGAGGAAGCTGTAGGAGCCGCCATCCGTGAGAGCGGTATTCCGAGGGAGACCCTCTTCGTCACCACCAAGCTGTGAGTACTTTTCAATGTGGCAGCTTTTGATCTACGCATCTAATATTCGTAAATTTAAAGAGGAGGCTCAGACCATGGACGCGTAGCTGAGGCATTTGAGAAGTCACTGGAGCTCCTCAACATTGGGTATATTGACCTGTGAGTGGGCGAACTTCGACGTTTTATCTTTGTTTTCCTTGCTGACGTCCAACGTCAATCCTTGGAGCTATCTTATTCATTGGCCCCAGGCGACCAACCCCGAAACCAAGAAAGTGGTGCGACCCGACGAGTTCCCGACCATCAACGACACTTGGGCTCAGATGGAAAAGCTTCTCGCTGGCGGCAAAGTCAAATCGATCGGGTAAGTATGAGTGAAGGAAGATTTTCATGTCACCAGCTGAGTTGTACTTCCCGTCCAGTGTTTCTAACTTCTCCGTGCCCCTACTCGAGAGACTCGCCACCACTTCGACTGTCACACCAGCCGTCAACCAAGTCGAATCTCACCCATACCACCCTCAATTTGAGCTAAGCGCATACGCCAAGTCGAAGAACATCCACCTGACATCTTACTGCCGTTCGTTCCTTTCCTCCCTTAACTCTTTGCTAAGCCCGCGAAGACAGTAGCTCACAAAACCGCTCCTTTGTAGCGTTGGGGCAATACAATTCGCCCATTCTCGAGGAGAAAATCGTCAAAGACATGGCTGCGAAGCACGACAAGACTCCTGGTCAGGTCCTCCTCAGCTGGAATGTACAGCGTGGTGGATACTCGGTCGTGCCAAAGAGCTCCAACCCAACACGTTTGGCTCAAAACTTGGGTCAGTCCTCAATCGAAGCTACTTCTCATGCTTATGGCTGACTGTTTCCTTCATGCAAAAGCCACATTCGAGCTGTCAACGGAAGAGATGTCTGCCATTTCCAAACTTCACGAGGAGCCTGGGAAGTACAAGTCGCTTTGCGCTTACCAGAGCGGTCTTAACGTTCCTGGATCAATCTTTGGTTGGACGTTTGAAGAAATGGGATGGGACCCGAAGCTTTGGGCGTAGACTTGGGAGTATAAAGTGAAAGAAACAATGTTGGCCTGTCATCTGCCGCGCGTTTGGTCCATCCACTAACCAAAAAGGGAGAGAAATCAAAGTCAACGAAACGCCCAGAATTTCCAACATCACTTTCCTAGTCAATTACACCGACGCCACCCCAGCCACCGCACTCAACAACATAGCATCCACATAATCCGGAATGCCCTTCTCAAACTCCCTAAAGAACACCATCCCGGGTTTCGCCTTCGCCCCTTCCACTTTCTCATGTCGACTACTAGCGGGATACATACCATTCCTATCCAATCCACTATAATCAATCCTTAGCGTCGCCAACTTCCGATCTTCTTCCGAAACGTCTCCTCGTTGTCCTTTCGCCCTCTGATTCTCCCTCACTGCAGCCTCAAACTCTGCTGGAGAAAGTTTGATAACGAGTGAAACTACGAATCGCTCGACTCCCCATCCAGAAACGGATTTGACGTGATGACGAACTACTCCTCTAGGTGCCGCTTCGGGTAATTTCCAATCGACGACGTCGGCAGTGAAAGCCACCACTGGCCAAATGATTCCAGGGTGTTTCATCACGATATCGAGACTTCTCGTCTGCTTGATCGAGTTGAGCACGCTATTCTCAGCGACGACTTGGAAACCCTCCCAAGGAGAGACGTAGGAAGATGGGAGTGGTGGAAGGGGAACTTTGTAGTTTGTGAGGAAAGAATCGACGGGGAAGAGGACGATCCAGTCGGCGTTGGAATCGCTGGCTTCGACGTTTACTGGGACGGCATTTCCGGCGGAAAGGGATTGAGTTGCGGATTGGATGAGGTCGTAGGAGGGTGTACCGTCGATTGAGGCGATGTGGAGGTGGACTTCGGTGGAGGTTTGGTTTTCCATGTGGAGGACAAGAAGGCGCTTCGGGTGCTCGCGGTCGAAGACGGTCCAAGAGGGTCGACTGAATAAAAAATGAAGGGCATCAGCGTCAGTTTCTTCTCGCAAGGCATTCTGTTTTCTCGAATTTTCTTGCCGACTCACGTGAACCAACCCATAGTACCAGCGGTGATGAAGGTAAGAGCTAAAGCCATCCTAGAGGTAGTCACCGCTCCGAATCGGTGGCAGAACGGCAAAATCTGCGAGTTGTGTTATGAAAGGGTCAGCTTCCGAATCGGAAGTGCGGAGTTGTGAGCCACTCCTCACCATTGGTACAGCAAGGAACCCAATTCCAGTCGTCAGAGTAGCAATGATCAAGTCTGCCGGAGCGTCTGCACCCATCCTTCCCGTAAGAGGTACGAAAAGGTCCAACAATCCAACGAGTCCCTCGACTCCAAGGAGGAGTGGCGAAAGCTATACCAAAAAAAAAAAAAAAACATCATCAGCTTCATCCGCCTCTCCTCCCATCCAAAAAGATGCAAAAAAAACTCACCTGACCAAGAAAGTACGCACCCAAACTAACTCCCCTCTTACCTCTCTTAAGAACATAATCATTAACCACAAGCGTAATCAACGCACTCCCCCCACTCAAAACAAACAAATAACTGCTCCCCAATCCACACGCATGTCCCAAAACAGTCAACGCGGAATAATGTATCGTCTGACCCACCAACGCCGCATGTTCTAATAATGCAGACTCGGCTTTATCAACTTCTGGTGATGCGTAGGCTGTTCGGACGAAATTTGAGATGATACGTTGGGCGAGGATGGCGCCGAGGAAGGCTGGAGGGGAGTAGAGGAGTACGGGGAAAGCTTCGTGGCGGAACCTGGTGCGAGAAGGATGTGCACGAGGATCAGGATTTCCAACGGGATGAAGAAGAAGAAGAAGGGAAAGGGGGACGCACCAAGTCAAACTCTTGTTCATCACATAGCCAGTAACAAACGCCGCCAAATTCGCCGCCAACAGCGCACCAACAAAGCTCGCACTAACGCCCACAAGCGCCGCTACATAAACCTTCCTCCTCTTCCAATCCACTCTATCCATCACCACAATCGCCGTCATCGCCGACAACACCCCATAAATAATCGTCGCCTGCGCTCGACTATAAACGACAAAAATCTTGCCGCCGAGAGCGGAAAAAAAGATGGTATCGGCTGTTTTGGCGAGGGGGAGGGGCTTTCCTGATTTTCCGAGAATGGTTTCGTTGGAAGTTAGGTAGGTGAGGAGAGCGAGAGTGTTTTCTCCCATGTGGGTTAGGGCTCCGGGCTCGATGTATTCGGGGAGGTCTGGAGGAGAGAGGGGGTGTGAGAAAAGGAGCTGGAGGGGAGGAGAGGAACGGACCGAGGCGAGTGTGGTAGAGGTAGCTGAATGGTTTGGAGATTAGCTTAGGGAAAATATGGATTGATTTTGAGAGGCGCAAACACCTACCTGTTTTGCACGAGGGCCATGTCGAGTCCCTGTAAACGGACGTAAAGTTAGTGAGAGCTAAGTTTCGCTTAGTAACCAAAATAGTAGTGTACAGTGAGGTTTCCATACTGCAATTGAAAAGAGCACGTCAGTACTTTCGACAAAGCAAGTTGGGAGACGAAATCAAAAACGTACTTGAGCAAACTACAGATCAAAAGTCAAATCAGTACGACTCTCCAAGAAACAAGAAAAGGAAATGAAATTCGTCAAGCTCACCTGACGGAAATCCGTATCCGACATGATCAACCCACTCGAAAACACCTCCGTAGCGAGTACAGTTCCATAAGGTCTCGGAGTCTTCGCTAGTGCATGAATCATCTGTTCAAATAGCCATCAGTATCATCCCCTACCCTCATTATATGAGGAATCGTTATTGACGAACCTCTTCGCTCGTAGCTTGGAAGACGATTTCTGGTCCTCCAACACCGCAAGCCTCGAGGTTGATGACGCTTCGAATTGTTTTGCGGATTGAATGTTGCGTGATGAATACTGCAGATGCGGAATTGTGAGTAGGTGATTTCATATTATCCAGACTGTCGAGGGACCTACAATGCGAAGCGTCTTGCAGACTTTCCTCCGCGCCATTGAAAACTATTTCGCATCAACCAAGTTAGCCGAGGAGCATTTCAAGCTTAAGGCTCACTCACGGAAAACCACACTATTCGTAAGTCTCCTAGGACTCATCGCCATAACTCTCAACGCTTCGAGCATAGTAGCGACACCAACGAGGTCGTCCGCGGCACCAGGTGATGGGAGAGTACTATCGGTATGAGCATTGACGAGTACGGCGTTTGCCTTTCCTTCTGGAGTACCGTTTGATAGACGGACGATGACGTTTGTGATGTTGGTGTACTGTTTCCAGACCTGTCATATCCACCCAACCTGTCAGTCGGCTTGGCGGTGCAAGGATTATGAGGGAGGGGAGGAGGGAGGAGGGAGTAACTTACCTTCTTGTTCATAAAGTCAAACAAATGAGAACCGGACCCGACCTGCCCACACCCATCAAACAAATCAGCACCTCTCCTCCGCTCTCCCCACCCCACTGGTCCTCGCCCAACTAACCTGATGCCAAATCTCAATCTGATGCAACTCTCCCATATTCAATCCAACCTCTTCCTTAATCCTCTCCGCCTTCTTCAAAACATATTTATCCGTCTCTACCATTTCCTCCGTTCCAACGATGCGATATTTTGGAGTACCATCTGGATGAGTGGATAAGTCACTTATTATGTTCATTGCTGTTTGTTCGTTGAATTTTGGAGTGAGACCATCGGAGGAGTAGGAGGTGTTGGAGGGGATGGGGAGAGTGTAGTGGAGAGTTGAGGAGATGTAGCCAGTGAGGAGGATGAAGGGGATTAGGAGGACGATGGAGGAGAGGAATGAGAATTGGAGTGGGGAGGGAGAAGTCGGCGGGAGGGAGGCTTTCTTCTCTTTGAGTGTCACTTTGGACATTGTTTCGTGGCTGAGCGGGGAGAGTGGGGGAAAAGAGGAGAGCAGCAGCTTGACCGCCGTCACTCTTCGGCTTGCGCTCGGCAAAGCTTCCGGAGGCGGCCATTTCTTTCTACGCGTCGCTTGTTGCCATCCCCCGACCTATTCGTTCATGCCAGTAAGT
>JASZXU010000599.1:0-17372 GCA_035521515.1 Phenoliferia sp. Uapishka_3 | reverse complement strand
GTTGGGAGGAGGAGCGGGGTGGGAGCATGTGGCGGGAGGAGAGAAGCGGAAGGTCAACACGACAATTTGAAAGCGCGTTTCAGCTTCATCCCCCACACACCCACACCGACGAGGAACATGGAATCATCAACAATGAGTACGAGTGATATAATCAAAACACTAGCAGAGTATAGAACAAACAATGTTCGTAATCCACAACAAGTTGCTAAACTCGGCACTATCGTCATAGAACGAGGTTACGCTTCAAAAGATACAGAAGAAGGTAACCACAACAACTCTTCACTCCCATTCTATTCTTCTTACTTACTCTACACCCAGTCTGGACTGTACTAGAACAAATCGCAATAGCAGCTCTCGAATGCGGCAAAGTAGACCTCGCTCAGGTATCCGAATTTCCTCATCCCCACCCCATACCCACCTAGCTCACCACTTTCATCTCTCGTTCTAATCAGGTCTGCGCTCTCCGACTATCAACTCGTTTCCCAGACTCTCCCCGCGTTTCAGTACTCCTCGGCACAATCCTCGAAGGTCAAGGTCATCTCTTACAAGCAAAACAATTTTACGAGGACATCCTCAACAAGAATGAATCAGACGTCGTAGGTTCTCCCTTCCTTCAGCTCATTCAACAACAATGACTCACTCACATTCATCACCGCGCCAGGCAATCCGAAAGCGACTCATATCACTACACCTCCACGCCCCACCCCAATCATCGACCACCACTTCCTCTTCCACTCCCGTCGTACCTACCTCTTCGAAATCAAAACAAGTAGCTACTTCATTATCGACCAACACCCTCAGTAAAGAGAAAGGAATCGAATTACTAGTAGAATACTTAGACACAGTCTACAACGACCCAGAAGGCTGGTCAGAGCTCGCTTCTGTCTACGCTTCCTTACGTCTGTTCGTCCCTCTTTCCCCTTCCCTCCGTTCCCTCCCCTCCCCTTTCTCCTTGGTCGCTCTCCCGCTAATGACCATCTCATGGAATGACAGCTACCCCCAATCCCTCTCAGCCCTCTCCCACTTGATCCTACTCGCCCCTCATAATCCATACCATTTACTTGAACATGCAGAAACGGCGTATACGACAGGCGATTATGGATTGGCTTATAAGGAGATGTTGAGAGTCGTTGAGATGAGTGATGGAGTTATTGGATCAGGTGGGGTGGGGAGGAGAGCTGCTATCGGGGTCAAATTGGTGAGCTTTTTTCTTTGTCGTCTTTCTAGAACATCTATTGCTTTCCTTCCTTTCTCTTTTTGTTTCAAGAATCGCAGAGTGACTAACGATGGAATCGATGATGGTAGTGCATCGCGAGATTGGAATCAACGACAGCGACAGCGACGGGAGGAATCGATCCATTACTCAAGCCGAAGAAAGTCAAAGAAATCGATTTGCTCGTTTCGAAATTGGTGTTGGAAGCTTATTCGAAGACGGAAGGAGCTGTTGGAGTTGAGGTTGTTAGGAAATGGATTGGGGGGACTGCTTGATTGTTTGCGAAACAAATGAAGACTGAATATTTGGCATCGAGGACTTGTGCTGGCGGACTTTTCAGTTCTGTATCTCTTTTTCCATCGGACCTTGACATGTTTTGAGAGGTTCAAAACGGTATAGTTGGGCTGGATTGTTAAAAGGTACGTCGTCACTCGGTCTGACTCTGAGCGATGGGGAGCTCGAGCTCGCGACGCGCGGTGGACATGAACTGATCAAGTGTATCTGCAGACATTTCCCTCGGTCGACCGACTGTTGAGGCTCTACGCAGAACTTTATCAAACCTCGCTCCGACTCGGTCATGTAATCAAGGCCCTACTTACCTGGATAGTCGATAACGACCCAATCCTCAAGTTCGCTTAAACGAATCCGTCATTTTCATTGCTCGGCCCATTTTGCTAGCAAAATCGACCCATGGAATTATCAGTAGACCAATCAAAGCTCTCCAGTAAGCGTCATGAGATTATCACTTCATTTTACATTCGTGGCCTTTCCTAGCTAGCTTACAAACTGCGGCGGAAAATCGGAATCAGCTAGGCGGATACGCCACTTATCAAGTGGATTGAGAGATAGCGGTTTGTTTAATCGACAATCGGGGGAGGATTTTGAATTTCGATTAGCTGGGCACTGGTTGGTGGATGCTGATTTCGTACTTGCAGGAGAGGTCGCGGATGCGTGGGGCTGTTGTGATCTGGTTTGGCGGTGTTTCTGTCTGTGATATTAGGTTGGTGAGTTGCTCCTTTACATACGTATACTTCCACTTGATACAACAAAAAACGGCTGCAGAAGCGATTGGTTTGGGAAACTTGCAGCGGCGACGAGACGCTAGCAGGATGTGTCCCCGGAATAATGGGTTCGCACGCCGTCGACTACTTTCCACGTCCTACTCAACTATCTCGAAAAACGGATCTATTACCGGTCGGATAATGGATTAGAAGGAATCCGAGCGGAGTCACCCTCCAAGCTACCCCTCTATCTATTCCGACACCCCGTCTTTCGACGCTTCATAAAACGATCCACCGCTTCTTTCTTCTCTTTCTCTTCTCTTCATCATCCACTCCAGTCTACTCTCTTTCCACAAAACTTCCTCCTTCTATCCCCTTCTACAACAACACCATGCTGCTCTCCTCCACGGTTTTGACAGCCGTTGCTTTCTCCGCGACGTTCGTCGCCGCCTTGTAAGTTTCGCTCATCCTCAATCGTCACTTCTCTGCTCTTTCGACTGATACTCAATACTGCCTTCAGTCCTCTTGCGCAAATGGAGAAGATCATGGCCGCCGCTGCAGATTTGGAGAAGCGTGGCTCCATCAAAGATCCCAAGGCTCGTCGCGCCTTGTCTGAGGTACGCTTTTGTTCTTCGTGATTTTTTCTTCTGTCATTATTCTCATCCACGGACGAATATTACAGATCAACAAGCGTGGATTCCTCACCAAAGATGCTCTTGGAGATATTCCGACTTCGCTTTCTGAGCTTTTACAGACACTCGACCTCCCGTGCGTCGAGCATTTTTTTCTTTAATGACTTTCGATCATTCGCTTACGGCTTTCTAATTTCCTTGATTGGGCTTTATAAAGATCTCCTCAGCCTATCGGACTCCCTCAAGTTCCGGACGACGACCATCCGTTCATCGCTCCTGGTCCTACTGACATTCGTGGACTTTGCCCTACCCTCAACACAATGGGTGAGCTTTCCTTTTATTTCGTCTCTACTTTTGAGCGCACAGCTGATGAAGAGACTTTCGCAGCGAACCATGGCTACATTGGACGGGATGGTGTGACCACCTTCGCTGAAGCTGCCAATGCCTGCCAGATGTAAGTCACAATCTTTCGGCCTCCTTTCCTTTTCCCCCCTCTTCCTCCTTTTTTCTGTGTTTCCTCTTGCTTATTCTTTTCGCACTTGCACAGTGCATTCGGTTTCGCTTTCGACATCTGTACCGGACTCGCCGCGCTTGGACGTGAGTGATTTTTGCTCAAGTCAGTTTGTTGAACCTCGCTTATATGTTCATGGAATCATAGTGCTTGCCGGAGGAGACATTGTCAGTGGCAAGATGACTATTGCTGGTCCCGACTCTCGCGTTCCCAACACTCTCGGCCAGAACCAAGGAATTGCGGTTCACGGGTACGTTATCATTATCCCAGGCGGGTTCAATTCAATACTCATGACAGCTTCGCAGACCGTTCGAGATTGATGGATCTATCACCCGTGCTGACACTTACTTCGGAAACAACATTGCCTACCAAGTACGTTCAAGCTTTGGATTTTCAGCCTTGCAGTTCCTTATCAAGCCTCTCTTCACAGCCCGACCGCTTTGACGCCTGGTATGCCCTCGCAAACGAGACTTCGGATGGAATGTTCGACACCGATACCATGAGCGCCAACCAGCTCGCCTCTTGTACGTCGCTCGCGTCTTCTCCCGCTCGCACCCACTCACTCTCTTTCCCTTTTCAGACAACATCTCAAAGAGCACCAACCCCGCCGCCAACTTGGGAATCAAATACTTTGCTGTCTCTTACGCTGAACGTGTTTTCATTCCTGCCGCCCTGCCGAACGGAACGAACCAAGGAGTCGCCGATTTCGCCAATATCGCTCCTTTCTTCCAGGACAGCAAGTTCCCCAAGAACTGGTTCCGTCGTGACAATGCCTACACTGCCATGCAGGTCGGTGAAGACATTCTGGCTATGTGTACGTAAAATTTTCAGCTCAATTCTCCGCTGAATACTGGCTAAATGTTGTGTATCTCGTGCAGACGCCAAGGCTCCTGTCGCTCTCGGTGCTAAC
Organism: Phenoliferia sp. Uapishka_3; assembly: GCA_035521515.1. Lineage (NCBI taxonomy): Eukaryota > Fungi > Basidiomycota > Microbotryomycetes > Kriegeriales > Kriegeriaceae > Phenoliferia > Phenoliferia sp. Uapishka_3. Next base: position 13,105 of record JASZXU010000599.1, on the reverse strand, counting down.
GAGGGAATGGGCAACTTTGTATCCCTCGAGAACGCCGATATTCCTACCAGCTCCCCTCAGGCGTTGAGTAAGTAACAAACTTATTGTCTGTACAATCTGAAACGATCTCTGACCGTCCCTTGGTCACAGTGTGCTTCTTCGTGACCGAGCTCTTTGACGCTCTTCCTGGGTCTCTTGCGGCCGAAGTCGCCGCTAACCAAGCTCTTTACAACATGTTTGTGAACACTGTAAGCAGTTCAACACTTTCACAGATTCACTTCACCTCCTAACGTTGTGTTTTCCTTTCAGGTCTTCTCACCCATCTTCGGACCCGGATCAGAGTTCGACTGTGATCTTGGTGCGCTTTACCTCCCTCTCTGCTCTCAAGGAGATTCCGCTGACTCCGCCCTCTGGAAATCAGGAATCTACGGAAACGGAACACTCCGAGCTTGATAGCTTGACGCAAGAAGTGACAACAACAACTCCCATGTGCCTAAAATTTTCTCGAACCTTTCCCCAACTTGCACATAGTTCCGCTAGACAAATCCCAACACAAACCAAATATACTTGAAACAGATTAGAACCGATACAGTGCCAATGAAAAGATCTTGCCACCCTTATTTCAAGCCCTCTTCGAACCACGGCTGAAAGTGACCACCACCCACGCTGGTTTTTGGTGCGCCCCAAGATCTTGAAGGAACAGCTGCATTTCGGCGCTCGCAGATAGCAAGTACTCAAATGAGCTTTGCAAGGAGATTGAGATTGTTGCCCGGAATCGTCGAGTCTATATCTATGCAGCAGCACGGGTAGCATTTCACAGAGTGACTCTGCGAAAGTTGAGGCCTGGAGGCGATTCGATCTAGGCCTACAAAACATGGAAAGATGGCAAAAACTTCAACAAATGATGGCAAGCATATATAGTACCTAGGTAAAGACAAGACAAGACAAAGGGTACTAATGTGTAATCGAGAGTGCGTTCCGCATCCTTTAGTCGCCACCACTCGAAGCCGTCGCTGGAAGAGCCCAACCAGCAGCGTCCCTCTCCACGCAGGAAAGCTTCTTCGCAGCAATAAATGCTGGAGAGCGGTAAAATGTAGCATTTGAAGGCAATGCCAACTTCGCTTTCGGGGAGGTAGACGGGTCAATGACCGGCGACCTTGGATTACGCTTCGCCTTCGCTTTCTTCGGTGGTGGTTCGGAGGTGGTGTCCACGGAGTCTTTAGGATCCAATTCGGGAGAGGATGAGGTATTCACAGTGGTTGATGATGATTCGACTGGATGGACGGCTGGCAAGTCGGAGGAAGTCGAAGAGGGTGAAGTCTCTCCCTGTGAGCCTGCCGAAGAAAGAAGACCGTTCAGATGCAAGAAATCGCTTGCAATCAAATCGGAATATTTGAGCTCACCTTTCTTATTCATTCGCCTCCACTTACCCTCGACCGTTTTACCAGTCAAGCCTCCGCACAGTACTCCAATTTCGGCCCAACTCAACTTCCTATCCGTAGCGAGCTCTGTCAATTGCGCTATTCCTTCGTCAGTCCAGATGTGGTGATCGGCGCGTTTGATACCGGCTGGTACTCGGCGCTTTCGACCTGTCGTCGGGTGCAGAGTCCCTTTTCCTGTCGCGTCTGTGTACGTAGGAGAGGGGGTCAGCAATAGCGCACTGTCATAATCGGGGAAGCTTCATTACTTACCCATCTTGTAAAGCCGGTTCATGACACTGACTTTGGTTCGCCAGGGGAAAGCTTTCGCAATCTCGTCCCATGGCTTGCTCGTTGCGAGCAAGTCGGCGAGCTGTTTATCCTCTTCTGGAATCCAAGGTTTGTATGACCTGTGATCGGCGTTTGCAAATATTGGCCGTGGAATAACGTTTCCATCTTCGTCGAGTTGCTGCTCGTCCTCATCTTTCTCATTACTCCCTGAGGCCTTTGATGACTCGCTGTCCGTCGTGACGCTGCGGGCCGAGCGCGACCTGAAGTGGGGAGACCTTGAGTCGGTTGAAAACTGTCGACTTTTGGAAGGCAATCACGCACCTCTTCCTCGGAGCTACACGAGAAACGAGTACCTCGGCCAGACGATCGCGGTCTGCATCGTTGCAAATGTTGTCAGCAGCGAAGGCAACCCGAGTCATCCTCGGATGGTTACGCACCTGACAGTACAGAGGAGTCACCACCCTCCACGCGTTCACTTTTCGAGACGTCCATTCGGAGGGGCAGGTAGTAACTTGTGGATCAGGACTGTGGGATGTTACGCGATCCAAGTGTATGGGGAAGGGAGAGGCAGCAAGGAGCTCCGCTTCACAGCGGCGGTATGATGGTGCGAAACTCAGGTTTTGCCCGTTCTTAAGTACAACGGTCGCGCTTTGCTTTCGTTGCTCAAGACGGCTCTGGATGGTTGACCCTCTGTAAAGGTGGACGCCTGGTCTCTCGAGTCTACTACTTCTCACTTACCCGCCTCTTGAAAAGGCGCATCATCGCGTCGCCCATTAGCCCAGGAGCTCGTGCGAAGGCTCCGATTCTCAAAAGAAGGGCATGGTTTTCACTGTTGATACATGCTGAAGCTTCGAAGTCGAAAAAAAGGCTCCAATTTATCTAAATTAACATCGTGCTCCTTTGAGAGAAACCTTCCCGGGCAAACAAGTCAGTTGGGAGCAAGTCGGTCGGTGGCGTCCGACGGCCGAGTCATCTCATAAGGAAAAACTCGCGCAACAAGACACTGAACAGAAATGGGAAGGAGGGTCGTAACATAGTAACACTCAGCGGGACATCTGGTCATCTTGGAGCGAGCCCTCTGCTTTTCTTGACCAGGATGCTCGAAGGCTCCAGAAAACCTTTCATGCAGTGCGGAAGCGTCGCCGAATGCGGCAGTTGGCACCTGGTTCCGCAGAATATAATCTCCTTGAGTTTATCGTCTTCGATAAGATAGTTTTTTTGGACTCTGCCTATCAATCTTTCTTTTGCACTGAAAAACTGTACCTTGACGACACTTCCAACACCCGTCCCATTTCTGGCATCCTTTATGGCGTCCGCCATCTCTTCATGGAAGGAGAGAACAACACCAGGGAGCACATAGATAAACGGAAACCCCTGAGATCTATCAAAAGTATTCAAATGGCTTCCGACCCCTTGCTGCCTCCGTGGCCTCCTGGAACCTTTTCCCAAGTGTTGAGTGTTTCCCACCCGTCTCTTTCTCATCCTGTCCCTTCCTCTCTACTCAATTCTGCATGCCTTCACGACCAGTGATCTTTGCTCTCATTGGTACCTCCATCTTCCTCTTCATCCACATTGTTGGTTATGCATCCGGTATCGAGCCACCAACAAGAGCCCACAGGGCCATCTCCGACGCCATCACCCAATCCCATTTTCTGGCTCCTCCGAGAATTCAAAAAGTCGTTGCGTTTGGAGATTCTCTTACGGACGACGGGTGAGTGCATTGAAGCAGCGTGGGCGGCGAGGCACAGACTGACACAAGAGCGCCTCAAGGACCGGCGCCTGGCTCTTTACAAACATGACCTGGCCAGCAAATCCAGCTGTAAGCACATGAATTGACGGAAAAATGGTAAAAGATGATATAGAGATAAATTCTGACGTTCTCGTCACATTCGTAGTACTCTGGCCATCGTTTTAGCAACGGTCGCATCTACACCGAGTTCGTCGCGGAAAGCCTGCTCGTCCCGCTCGAAAGTTATGGTAGGTTTCTTGAAGAGATTTTCTGGCTACCCTTACTGATTTGGAGCCTCGCAGCTGTCGGGGGCGCCTCCATCTCCACCCGCGTCTCATCAGCCTCCGGCCCCAATGCGTCCTGGCCAGTCGACTGCATCCTAGAGCAAATTCGAAAGTACTCCATCGGAAAGACGGATGAGCGACAAACGGTTTTCGTTGTATATGCCGGAGCGAACGACATTTACTGGGGGATGGATGAGGGAGGCACGATGGCTGAGGTGCTGGAAGATTTGCAGACGGCAGTCAGGCTGCTCAAGAAGATTGGTTAGAGCAATTCCGGGTATAGTAGGACACGAAGGGAGGAGTTGACTGTTTTGGTTCACAGGAGGAAGGTATATTCTGCTGCCGACACTCCCACCTCTAGGCGACGGTTATCCCTTTAATAAGGCGCTTCCCAAGGCAGCCGAGTTTATGGGACCGTCGTCGTCAGAATTACGGCGCCTTCTCTTCAACTGGGCGAAAGGGGAGAAGGCAGTTGCTATAGCCGATTTCTACTCGCTTTATAACGATATAATGACCTCGCCGGCAACGTTTGGATTTGATCCGACGCAAAAATCACATGGGTGTATTACTGGCGGGATGTGTGCGAAGCCAGAGGAGCATATCTGGTTTGACGATGTGAGTTGAGAACTCCAAGGAGTGAGATGATTCGGCTGACAGCTTTGGCAATGACCAGTTCCACCCGACCACAAGAGTGCATAAAATGCTGTCAGAAGTAGCGATGAAGGCGCTGGACAGCCTCACGGGGCTTCGGGACGGTCCATCAACAATGTGGAAGAGAGATTAGGTAGCTGTTGGAATTTAAATGCGCCGTTGGTGGACATGGTTGGGGTTCAAGATGCGAAATTTGCACGTGCGAACCCCGTGGCCGGATGTCAAGCGACTCAAGCCGAACAGACCGTGGGAACTTTGGAAATGACTGCTCTCGTCGTCACCGACGCTTCTTGCCTTCAACGTGGACCACCAAACAAATCGCCATGTCAGAAGCTACCGAATACACACCTCGAGCATTCGACCTCCAATCGCTAGACAGTGACGCATCGAACACCTCGACACCGGCTCGATCTTCATCACCCGCGGCCCTCTCTCCCGTTGACAACCTTATCGCGAGTCTCGCGCAACTCTCAACCGCGTTCCAAGCTGCCCGCGTCGCGAATCCGAAGGATGAAGACCTCGAAAGAAAGGAGGGCCTTCTCACGCACTTTCGTGAGAATATGTCGTTGCACTATGATGCCGCGGAGCAACCCCAGACGGTGGCTAGCGGCGAGTTGGGACAGACGAGCGAGAAATGCAACTGTCGTGACTTGGGAGAACTGGTGAGTTTTCTTTGCCTTCTGCTTTTCAAAATCGCGCTGATGAAACGACATCACAGATGCACGCCCAGAACCTGCGACATGATGACAATCTTCGAGTGCGTAAACATCCTCCGACCATACAACGTCTTAATTCACATTCGTTGTTTCCCATGTATCAGCAATTCAACACGACACTGCAAGAAGCTCTGCGCGAGAAAGATGCGACGCTGCGCGTAAGTTTGCTCGTCTCTTCGCAGACCTCAGGGTGCTCAAGTCTTCGCTCGCAGATCATGCAACACGACCACGAGGAGACCATTCGACGTCTGACACAGTCGCATGAGGAGACCATCAGGAAAATGACGCAGGATCGAGAAGAAACCCAGCGCGTAGGTCCACATTCAACTCTTTTCTGAACCTACATAACGCCACCACTGACTCGACCTTCGTTCAGCGCATGGTTCAAGACATCGCTTCTATGGTTCGCCAGGAGCGAAGCTAGGATGACGTGAAGATAGATTGTTCCGGAGAGAGACGCTGGACGTCAGTCTGTGTGTATCTCCCTATTTGTTCATGCAAATTTGTTATGCACTGCCATTGTAGCGACGACGTCTTTCAGACTCAACAGGCAGTGACTCGAAAGGCTGCGTTTCTTCCTTTCCTTTGATTTCGTGTCTCTCTATGTAGGTTGCAGGCCTCCAGTCAAGAAGAATTGCAGCACAATCGCATTGGGAAACAAACGGCCACCGGCGACTCAAGAGTCCGACCCAATCATGACGAGCCTATCGTACGTCTGCTTGAATCTCCCCGCACTTTTTCTCTACCTTTCCTATCATCCTTCTCTTGTTCATCCACGGCTTGATCAATTTGCCCAACGTTGTCTCCTCACGAAACCCACCATGCACCTTCACGCCGCGATATGCGCTTTCCTGGCGTTGACGACAGTTCTTGTCGCAGGCGCACCGGCACCTCCCCATCCCATGTCAACACGGGAAACCTCGATTTACTCCAACTGGCAAGCGGCAGGACCAACGGACGCTCGCAGTCCTTGTCCAGGTTCGCATTTTCTCCACAGGCTCCGGTGGGTAGTCGCTAACCACCCGCCGCCTTTCAGCCTTGAACAGTCTAGCGAACCATGGCATTCTTCCTCGAAATGGTCGGGGAATTTCTCTGCCGGCATTAACAGTGGCCTTGAAGAGTTTGTTCACCCTTTTGCCGTCCCGAGAGCAGATGTGTATTGAACTTCGCGTCGTTCGCAGCTGGGTTAAATGTTGGAGCTGATTTTGCTCTTGCTATTGGGGGGTTCGGATTCGACACGAAGCCAACTCTGAGCACTACTCTAGATCTCGACAATCTTGACAAGTGGGTTTCCACCTTTTTCCCCTTGGGCCAGAGGTGGAATGCTGACTTGCGAGCGTCTTTCTCAAAGGCACGGAGTGATCGAGCACGATGCGTCGCTGTCTCGACAAGATTTCCATTTAGGAAACAATGCGTTATTCAACCAGACTCTGTTCGACGTTGTCTTGGGTCAGCTTCCAGCAGGCGCCACAAATTTCGACTTCGCAAGTGCCGCGGCAGGGCGATGGCAGAGAGTTGTGGACTCAAAGGCGAAAGATCCCTCTTTTGTTTACACTCCGAAAGAGCTCGTGCTGTGAGTCAGCCGTGAATTACTCAAGCGTTCCACATGCTGATACAAATTCACAGTTCGTACGGAGAAACCGCTTTATACCTCTCAGTCCTCGGTTCGCCCATCTCCGGCGGCGCTCCCGTATCCTACGTCAAGACATTCTTCGAGTCTGAGCGCCTTCCCTACGATGAAGGATGGCGACCAACTACGGTGGAGACGAATTTGGCGACACTAGGTTTGATGGTCGCTCAGCTCCAGATGGCCAGTCCATCGGCAGCACTTGCGGAAGAAGACTTTACAATCACGGAAAGCACGCTGAAGGCCGCTTTCAGTGGAGACGAGGTTGATGGGTTGATTCCGTGTCCATTGGGTGGTACTGGTTGTGTTGGCAATTGAAAATAAGGAAGAAATGATCGAATCTACTTGGCGTCTACGTAGGACTTTGCGTATATCATAATGATGCGTCTACAATGGGGCAGGGTTTAGTCTTTGGCCGTCCTAAAAAATATATATCCTCTGCATTGATCAATATCAGCTTGACTGGACATTTTTCAACAAGGGATCTAACACACCTATAGGTTGCGTAAGAAGCTCCAGCTCTAGTTCAGCGAGATCATTTCCCAAATCGTCCCAAGACGCCGACGTAGTCTCCACCCTCTCCCTAATCTCACAACCATGCTTCGACGCCCAAACTCCTATTTCCCTTCTTGTCTCTATTTGTTCCGGCAAAGCGTCGTCGTCCAACTCCAACAAATTCAAAACAGCAAGTCTCGAAACCGAAACCGGCCGTTCCCTCAACGTAGCCAACAGCACCTCCTCCTCCATCGCATGAGCCAGACGCAATTCCCTCAGGGGCGCCCTAACGTTATGAAGACACCTAAAAGCGCCCGTCTTCGTCCCCTGACTTCCAATAAATCCCAAAGTTTCCAAATTCACAAACTGTCTTATACTTCCCGCCGTCAACGCATGTTGATAATGTTCCCCAAGTATCAACCTCTTGAGTTGCGGACCTAAATGAGATCCTTTACGAGCGGGTTCGAGAGGATGGATTGGGTGCGCGAATTGGGGTCGGATTAGGACGAGGGAAGACAGAAGTGGGAAGGAAGAGCCGGCGGCGAATATGGCGGCGCAGTCGATCAGTGGGACGTCGATTAAGGTTAGGCGAGAGAGCTGGGTGAAGGTGGAGGTAATTTCGGCGGCGTGGAGGGGCACAAATTTGTAGTGGCCGGAGAGGTTTAGATGTAGGGTGCGGAGCTCTGTTGTGATGGATCGTCAGCGAGTGCAAGTCGAGTATTTCTACCAAACGGCTCACTTTTAAAGCATGACAATTTGTCAATACTGAGGTCGTCACAACCGATAATACAAACCTCGACAGTCTCACCGCCGACCAACCTCGCGACCTCATCAACGCGATTCCCCTTCCCCTCCCATCCTTCCGACGAGTTCTCCAGCGGCGCTACACTTCCCAAAGTCAACGTTTCCACACGAGGCTTATATTCCCCTCTCCCAAACTCATTGGCTAGGCGCGCCCCTAAAGCCTGACTCCACTGCTCAAGGAACATGTTGCGCCAGACCTCCTCCATCGCGCATTCTCTCCAGACTGAATTGATGGTCGATAGCTGGAGGAGATGTTGTCTACGTCGACGGGCTGAGGAATCCAAGAGGAGGCCATGGGAATCGGCTTCGATGACGAGTCGCACGAGCTCTGGAGGGAGGTGAGCAAGGTCATCCGAGGGCATCGACTGGCTGCTTGAGCCTGGAAAAGGGGAAGGTCGAAGGGGTGATTAAGGTGATACTCTTTGTTTACGTAGTGGGCGGAAAGGAAGCTTTGATGATGGTCGATCGCCTTCAGCTTGTAAACAGAGCGCTTAGTCAGCTTCCTTCCGTGTTCGAATCTTCCTCGCAATTTTTTCATCTTCTCTCTGAGCGAGGTACAAATGGTCCTTTTAAGCACGAAAATGATGGTAGCGGTGGTTGGAACGGGAGTCCGGACTTCGCGGATTCGAGCTCCATCGCGCCGAGTCTACGGCGCGACGTCTCCCTATTCAAGATTAGCGAGGCGACAAGTACAAGAAAGCCTGGAAGTCTATCAGCGAGTTATTCTCGCACATTAGAACAAATACGTAAACGAGCGAAGAAAGGTCCCAGTGTCTGTATCGACGAAAATGAATCCCATCCCTCAGGCTCTCGACGCTCAAGAAACATGAGGTTTGATTCCCTTCCTATCCCGACCACCTCCCTCACTCTTCAGCTTTCTCTCCTTCGCCGCTTCTATCGCCCGATCCATCCCTTTCACCACCCTCCTAAGTTGTTCCGCCGTCAACAGGCCCACATCTTCCATCCCTCGCAAATGAGCACAAACGGTGCGTCGAACTCCATGCTTATCGACTTCGGCAGCGTAATGAGTCCAGCATTCCTTTTCTCGCTCGAATGGACGTGCGATGTAGCTAAGCAGTAATTTAAAGGGTCAGCGATGAAGACTCGGTATTTCGGTTGTGAGAGAATTTGAACATACGGATTCACGGCGCACCAACGTTGGTGGAGTTGATAGACGACTTTGGTTTTTGGGTCGATGGAGGGATCGGAGGCGGCGGCGAGGGCCTGGAGGAAAAAGTTGGGCGTAAGAGAATCTCGAAAGCCTAAGGAGCCGATGTAGACTTACTCGATCTTGCCTCCGAATGAGCGTTCTCATATTATGAGGCGTTTCTTCATCCGAATAATCATAGTAATCACCCGGCTCGTACGGAACTCTCGTCTACCAAAACCCCACTTCGCATCAGCGCCGCTCCTAAATCAAATCAAACAGAACCAAATCACTCACCCGAAAATGAAACAAACTCTTCTTCGTCCCCATATTCGGTATTTTAAGCTCCTTCAATTCCCTCCCCACCATCTTTCTTGCGTCGGGAAACGGATCCCTAATTCTCGTCCCCAGATCCATCACTTGCACAGCTCTCTCCAGTTGTCCCATCCCATCCTCTCCCATTCGCCCAGTCCATAACCCATCCTTTTTTGTCCATCCCAAATGAATGTGTGTGTTCTCCAGCCCATCCACCGAGTCATTCTCAAACCCGGCCATTTCCACCCCGGACGTCGTCCCGAAACCAACCGAGTTTGGAGTCTTCTCGCCGAGATTTACCCCAAGTCTAATCTCGTTTTGATCCGGTAGGAAGACACCATTGTAGTCTGTAATCCGGAAAGAGTCGCTACCCCAACTTTTGACGCCATCGTAGCCTACCTCGATTTGTATTGTTAAGAAATGTCGTCTACCACAGGCTGGAAGAAATCTCGGATCGAAATGCATAGAGATGACGAAGTCGGCGGAGGGGCGATATGAAGCGTAGTATTGCTTATCCTTCGGATCTCGGGTGGTGGGAGTTGTTGAGACTAGGTAGAATCGATGAGTGCAGGTTCTGGTTGAGATAGGTGGGTGGCTGCATCTGTCGGTGGTGGGAGGAGATTTGGTGGAGAAGGGTTTGGGGCCGTGAATTAGTTGAGTGGTGAAAGTGATGTCTTGAAAGGGTTTTGGATTGGGATATGGGTAGCCGATGGCGAGGGTGGTGATGTAAATGGAATAGTCTTTGACATGAAGACTGCGAAAAGAAATAAAATCAGTCAAACATCGTTCCAAATCCGCCTTATATACTCACGAGCTCGCTATCCTACCCTCCGTATCCGTCCAGTCCTTCAGATCCACCAACAGTGGCGACTCCTCCGGCGGCCTCGTTGGCACCCAATTCCTTTCTAAACCCCGCGACAATTCTCCAGTCCTCGCTTTTTTATTTGTCGTACGGACAGTCAGTCCAGGTTCTTCATCACTGGATGACAGAGGTCGCGTGGATTTGGGGCGGTGATTGCTGGAGCGTGAGGATGGTCTACGCGTTGCGTCGCGGGTGTCGGGTTCGTAGAGGGTGGAGGAGGAGGTGGAGGCGATGGAAGTGGCTGGCGATAGGATCCTCTGCAATGCAAACGCATCAGCAACTCTTACTATGAGATCGTGTTGATTGTGTTGGATTGCGCACCTCTGAACCAAATCGTGAACTGCCAGGTGCGCGAGACTTGAGGGACGAGGTCGAAGCGGTTGACGCCGTTCTTCTCACCTTCTCACGTGACACCTCTTGAGTTGTCCGTATAACGCTGGTTGAAGCTCGCATTGCGCTCTTTCGAGCTCGGCTAGGGTCGAAATGACCATCTTGGTTTGTCGCGCGTTCCTTTCCTTTGTCGAGGCGATGTGGGCTGAGTAGGAGGGCTGCGATTTTCAGTTCGGGAGAGGAGGAAGATTGAAATCGAGTTGAGGCGGAATGAGGTTGATTGAGGTCGGAGTTGCTGGGTAGCCTTGAGGCGTGAGAGTGGTTGGATGAAGCGTGCGACATTAAGCGAGGAATGATGGTCTTCAGGGCTCCGTTTTAGCGAGAGGGGCTCATGATGTCAAGTTAGGTATCACTTGTGATAAGTTTGAGGTCAAAAGTTGGCTCGCGACGGAGCTGAGGCCGACTTGAGGAAACGCGAGCCAACGACGCAAACGCGGCCGCCTGCTTCCACTTCCTTCTTTCACCCACAAATTTCCAGAGTACACCCTACCGCGATATCCTCTACGAGGCCACCAACCCGAGGCCCAGACGCGCTCTCTTACCGCCCCACGATCAGTGCTCCTGTGTGCTGCGCGCCGGACGCATAGTTGTCGTCGAAGAGCATGTCGACCTGCCTTACGACAACCTCAGCAACCCTCACAATCTCCTCTCCCTCCCAGCTTGCATCTCCCACCCCATCAACTTTCGTAAAACGAAACGGCACCCGACTCACTCTCGATGGCGTCGACTTTAAAGCAGTCGGTCCAAACATCTACTGGCTAGGTTCGTAGAATTGTGGGGCTGGCAGTGCGAGAGGAGCTGAGGGTATGATTGCATTGTGATAGGGCTGGATGAGAACGTCGTCCCAAATCCGAGCTGGCCTTTGAGGGAGCGTGTACTGGAGGTCATGGCGGTAGCCAGCGTCATGGGAGCGAGTGAGTCTTTCTTCTTTCCCTTTCTTGATCTAGGGATCATCCTTCTTAATTTTGTTATTTTCTTCAGCCACTATCAGGTCGACAACCCTCGGCGTCTCGTATGGCACTTCGTTGTCTGTGCAGCCCAGTCTGGGCACCACCAACGAGGCAGCGTTCGCTTCCATAGATTGGGCTGTTTGGGCTGCAAAGTCGTAAGTTTTCCGCTTATCCTGATGTTCAATTATTGTATCACGTCGTTAACTAATTTTGTGCTCCTCGTTCTTGCGTAGGTACGGCTTACGACTTATCATTCCTGTCACGGACCAGTATGATTACTATGTCAGCTCTCAGTATGTTTGAACCTAGTGCTCTTAGCTGACCAGGATTTGACCTACAGCACGGTGGAATTCCTACCTTCCTTCGCTTTCGCAACCTCTCCGCCTCCTCGCCATCCGACTACGGACCTTTCTACGACCTCAGCTCTGACGTCTACTCAGATTTCAAGAACTACATAACAACATTACTTACGCATCGAAGCAACATCACAGGCGTTTGTGATCTCTCCACACATTTACCTTCGACGACTAAATTTTTCGTGGCCACCAGCTCACTCTCGCCGAAGAGCCTACAATCCTAGCCTTCGAAACCGGAAACGAATTGGGAGGCTGGGGAGGAAATGCGAGCCCACCACCGATAGCCTGGGTGACTGCCATTGCGGACTATCTTAAAGTTCTCGCACCCAACACACTCGTCCTATCGGGCACTTACGGCGTGCGATCATCAGAGCTCGCCATCGAATCCGTCGACATCTAGTACTTCTCTCCGTTTCCAATTTGTCTTCTCAGAAGCTTACACGATCCCTTTTCGTTGTCCCTAGTTCCGACCACTACTACCCACCCTATTCCTCCAAACTCACTTCCTCCGCACACCTTGCCAGCTCGCACAACAAAGCTTTCATAGTCGGCGAATTCGACTGGACAGACCAATACTACTTTCCTCTTGTCTACCTCGCTGTACTGGCGCCTGCAGTCATCAGTGCCGCTATTTGGCTGCTTCCGGCTCGTTGGTGGCCTTGTCGAATAGGTCGTGGATGCTGTGAAAAACGGCGGAGTCGAAGAGCACGACGAGCGGAAAAATCTCAATCAGGTTTCAACGAGGTACCGTTCACTGGAGATGCTTCGATGGAGAGAAATGGGGATCAGAAGTCGACGACGGCTTTCGATGCCCCTTTGACGTCTTTCCCGCCAACCCCTTCCGCCACTCCACAAACGGACCCACTTCTTACTCAAATTTCTTCCCAACGCCATCCCCATCGACATTCCTTCCTCTTTCGACGCTGGCACCTCTCCCTCTTGATTCTGCTTCTCTGCCCTGTAATAGCCGGTCTAATCTACCTCTACCTCCCCACTCCCCTCTCCTCATTCCTCTCCACCACTCTCTCACTCTCCTCCTCTTCCCATCTCGCCGGTTCTTTTTACTGGTCTTTATTCGGACGGGATAACAC
>JASZXU010000598.1:0-17427 GCA_035521515.1 Phenoliferia sp. Uapishka_3 | reverse complement strand
CGCATGGCCTATCCCGCATCACGAAAGGCCTCGAAGTCGAATTCCTTGCACCACCATCTTCATCCGCCCCATCCTCACGACTGTCGCAAACCCGGAATACAAAATTAGGCCTCGACTTATCGACAGACCTAATCCGCAATGACGAAATCTCCACTTTATTCATCACCACAAAAGCGAATCAAACTATTCCTGCTTTACGGCATGTTATTCCCAGGTTGACTTCACGAAGTACCATCGTGCTGTTACAAAATGGGATGGGAACTTTGGAAAGAATCTTGGAGAAATACTGGCCGGAGGACAACACGGGGTTCGCTAGAGTGGACGCTTATGGCATACAAGGGAGGCAAGGAGCTGGGAGACCCAGCTTTATCTGCGCCACTACCTCGCATGGGCTATGGAGGAAGTCAGATGGACACTTCGTCCACGCCGGTCGAGGAACAATACAATTTGGCGTCGTCCCAAACGCCTCCGTAATTCGACAACTTACAATCGACCCATCTCCAGATTCCCCATACGAAATTGATGGCAACAACCCTCTTTTACATCCTTTATCCCTCACCACTCCTTCACTATCACACCTCCCTCCATCACCAATAACTGTTTCTCTTCGAACCACCATCTCCGCTCTCCTCTCGGCACCTTCCCTTCGAGCCGAATGGCTACCATTACCCACATTCCAAATCGCGCAATTACAAAAACTAGCAGTGAACACTTCAGTAAACGCTTTGACAGCTGTCCTGGGGGTAAATAATGGAGCGTTGGTGGGAAGCCCTAAGGCGAGGGAAATCATCGAAAGTGTTGCGAAGGAGTGTTCTGAGGTCTTTTCTGCGCATCTGGCGAGGGAAGAAGGGAGGTGGGAGCCACCGCCAATACCGGCTCCAGAATCCTACGAGCCTTCCTCCGCAGTTTCACGGCGGCATCCTCCACCTCCGCCACTCCCCGCCTCTCATCCCCTCTCACCCTCATCTTTAACATCACATACCCTCCTCATCCTATTCAAAACATCCTCCAACACTTCCTCAACTCTCGCGGATCTCCTCGCTACCTCTCCGATCCTCTCCCCACACAATCCATCTCCAACAGATCCAACTCGGACAGAAATCGACTACATGCACGGATATGTCGAAGCTCTTGGGCGACGCTACTCTATCCCTACTCCCGTCACATCGCTCTTAGGCGGTATGGTCTTACTAAAAGAAGAGATGATCCGATCTGGCGCGACGGATAAGATCGTCGAATTGGCCGTGAGGAGGAAAGAAACTCAGGGAAAGAAGGAGGAGCAAAGCATTTGGACTAGAAGGGAGGGGGCTGAGGAGGGAGAAGGGAAGGAACGGGAACATAAGTTTGACCGGGGGAAGAGGTTATTGAAGGCACAGGGGGATTGGAGGAAGAGGGATATGAGAATGGAGGCGGCAAGACAGAAGAGGGAGCGAGAGAGTTTGAGGGCGCAGCAATGATTTGAAGAAGTCACAGGTTCTTGAAGATTGTTGCGACGCTACTGTAGTGATTCTGTTTGGCTGAGTGAGGCGAGGCGAGGCTAAGTTCGAAATTTACTTCGGGACACAGCAGCAACGCCTCTCAGCTGGTAACACGGGAAAACTACCCTCACGCCTTTCTAGAAATGATCCTGAAAAAACAATCCAGTATTGCAGGGGCAGATGGCTTGACAGGAGGTGGGCTCCAACAGAGCTCGGCCGTGTCACCCGAAATGTGATGGAGCCCTGTCAATATTCCTTTTCCTTTCGCCGCGCTCATCACCTCTTCCTTCTTCACCATCCCGAGAGCTCAATCATTCGAGTACCAACCACAGAACCTCATTACACGCCCATACAGTTTTCATCTCCACCATGTTCGCCATCCCTTCCCGAAAGGCGAGAACCGTTGATGTCAAGGGTTCAACCGTTGTCGCGCGATACACCTCCAACATCATCGTCTACGACTGCTATCCCACCGATTCTGGACCCTACAACGCCTGCATATCCACCAATCCGCAAGCTACGGTTTGCTACGGCTTCGAGGCTCCAAAACTCGCCGCCCTCCTTACCACCTTCGCCAACGTCTGGCGCCCACGGCTCAACAAGCTGACCGCTCCCACCATGGAAATCTCGTCCCCTGAATCTCTCGCAGAGGCGACTGAGCTCCTTGAGCGCAGCTGTGCATGCCCGCAAGACTGGACTGCATTCAAGGCCGACGTCCTCAGACATCGCTACAACATCACTCTCCGCGTGCAGGAGATGGAGGGACGAGTTAGATGTCGCTTTGCGTTAGAGTGTGCTATGATAAGGCGGCTCTCAAATGAGGTCCTTAGCGTTGAAGGTGCGCTCTTGCTTCATTCCTACGCTGCGCTTTCACGTGCTAACGTCTCTGCTTGTTTCAGAAAGCTGGACACGTCTTTCGGACGCGATTCTCGCCTATGAACAGGAAAATCCAAAGCCTTCATACTTCAAGAAAGCACGAACCTGGTTCTCAGGTGCGTTTCTATTTTTCATGATCGCTAGTTTAGCATGGCAGCTGACTTGTCTTGTTCTCAGGCTTCGTCACGAAGACTCCTGCTCCTCCCACAACTGCGACACCTGTTGACATCTCCCCTCTCGCACCTTCCGCCCACCGATCGGTCTCATCTTCATCCACATCATCGTCAAACTCTTCCCGCACATCCGACTCTTCAAGATTCGCAAACTCCTCCAGCAACTTCGCAGACGCCTATGAAGAGGAACTCTACACCGAACTCCCATCAGGAAACCTCTCGGAAGAACTCCGCGTCTCAAATACCGCCGCCAAAGCCTCATTTACTATTTCTACAATCCCTACACCTGACTTTGCGAACGCCGATGACTGCGCTGAGGAAGGAACGTCGATAGTGAAACCTCGTGGAATCATCACAGGCTTGCCAGTCGCCACCTCATCCGCTGACTCCACAAGCTCAATAAACCATCGCTCGCCCTCGCCCATTCGTCTGTCGCCAGTAGAGCCGCTCACCCTCAAGTCACCGGCTCTTACAGCCATGCATACCTCCGCACGGCCCTCCTCCCAACCCCTTTCTGAATACTCAGCTGTTGGTTCCCCTTCCTCCCTTTTGTCAACGCTTCCGGAGCCGCCTAAACTTTCCTTGGAAATGCGTTTCTGGAAGGCGTTGTTCCCCCACCTTGGCAATATGAGCTCGGCTGACTCGGCTGCGCAGAATGAGTACAACATTATGCACAACTCAGGAGAATGAGCTGGGTGAGGATTAGGGCCATGGGGGAGCTCTTCCGTGTTTGCGTTTGCGTTTATTCCGGACTGTTTTGGTGGTGGTGCTAGAGATTGTTCATAAGAGTGCTCGTGTTTTGTTGTACTATTTTTCAGTTTTGGAGGTTGGAGTGCCCTAGTCAGAGATACCACCTAATACAATGACATTGAACTTTTTTTTTGAGGGCAAACATAGATACAAGTCAAATTCCGGGCACTGCACGGTGAACTGCAAAATTGGCTCGTCGTGATTTGATCGCAAAGATGTTTGAAGGTCGTGAGAGGCTGAAGCTCGGAGTCGACGTAGTCTGAATAAATGGCAACTAAAACGGACAGACCGTGTCCGTGAACGGAGGGAGTAAAATGCACCGACTGACGCTACAGGGCGTAAATTTGCTCATCGCGGCATTACGGGCTTCCTTGAACCAATTTTCTGATCGTACTTGCCTAATTTCACTGTTTCCAATATTTGAATCCATTCAATCATCAGTACGCCCGCAATAAGTGCCACAGTTTACCTAACTTTTCACTTTTGCCATCTTGTCATCGATTCACTCGCAATCCTTTTCAACCACCAACGCAAAAAGACTAGGAATGAATTGAAGGATCCTCTGAGAATGAACTGACACGAATTGAAGCCTGACAAAATGGATTAAGATGATTTAGGTCAGATTGTGTCAGGTTCGAGCTCTCGAGCTCATCAGCTGAGCGGCTAGAGTTGCTTGATAAGTGCTTGACGGTAAGTCCTAGGCCAGCATACGGGTTCGCAGCAATTGCATCAAAAGCTCAGAATCGGATCTTCCTTCCCTCTCGAACAGTCACACGCTTCACTTTGTTTGACTTCACAAATTGTTGCCATTGTCCGCCTCACCTTTAAGCTCAAGTGCAGCTGAGACCTTTTTCACTCAATCTTACCATGAATTACAGCCAGGAATATTTGATCAGGTGGAAGCCAAAGTGGAGACTTTGGGCGAAGAATGCGTTGAGCGGATCAAAGGTTGAGAGGCAATACGAAACTGGTTTACGTGTGGCTGGAAGAGGTCAACTATGCAAATTTTCCATCCTTCAATCTTGAAGGCAAGGAGGAATCGTCTTCATTCCAAGCATCACACCAAGAAGAAATGATGCTATTACACGGAGCGTTTTAGTGGCCATTCGTTAGTTGCAGCCGGGCGAAGGAGCAACTTGCATGCGAAGCGTAAGGTTGTTCGCTCGGAACACAATCTTAGGTGCAAATCTGGTCCGGAGAGGTTCAAGCAATTACTTTAGTTGCATTCAGAGAACTCTTGGATGAATGTGAGCTTTGAAGCTTCCTGAAGACAGCAGGAGGGCGGAATAGCTCGAAGTTGCTGAATGCCCGCCTGACGCCCACGGTGCTACAAAACTCATAGCTAGACGGCTAATTACACCCTCTGAGCCCTGTAGATCTGGCAAACTAATAAGAGAAACCTGCTTCATAGTGGATCTGAGGTGTAAAGGATTTGATGAGGAGGAGCTGGAAGAATACAAGAAGAGGACAACGCAGCTCGTCAAGGACCAAAAGTGGCTCGAAGAGTTTACATCCACGCAGACCAATGCGATCGTGAGCGTTGCAGGTGCAGCAGCGACAGGTATCGCGCCACTCGCTGGCCCATTACCGCCCCTCGTCCTCGCGTTCGGCCACGGCTTCAAGTTCACCACCACCGCATACACTTCTGGAATTTTCAACCCGTATTTCAAGGAGTGGCTGGATGCTCGCGCGAAGGCGAAGGAGGAGGCGGCGGGTGGACAACGAGATGTCGAAGCAGCAGAGTCTCGTGGAATTCTTGAGCGTCTCAGGATCGGTGAGGAGGGCTTGGCTACCGCGAAGAGATACATCAGCTTTGGTCCATTGTACGCTCGTTCTCCTTACTCTTGTCCCATCCAATGGCTGATCCTCCTTCCAACAGCGCTTGGGTAACTGGTACTGTTATCTACTCCCGAGTACATGCATAGAGTGACACGGTATTGACAGCTCTGTTCTGATATTTACCTAATCTCACTACACTCGTTGAAACAGCAGTAGCTTTATTCAGAGTACCACCATACTCCGTTTGTAGACGAAGTGTTTGACTTCCAGTGCTGCCGAGCATGAAATACTTTCCACTTTTCTCACTTCCAGTCACCGCGCCACCACAGAGAGCTCTTCTTCCTCGTTGAAGCTCAAATGGCGATGTACGAACGACCGAAGACGTTTCCCGTAGATGTATAAGGGGATCGTGACGAGGCAAGCGAAAGATACGAGTGCGGCGACGATACCAAAGACGTTCTTGGTGCCATACTGGACGACTTGTGCGACGAGGTTCCAAGTAAGGCCGAAGCTCCAGATATTCTCTGAAAGGAGCACACAGTGAGCAGCTTGGTCATCGAGAGTAAAGATCAAGCTTACTCCAGAAAATGAGGGCTCCCAAGGCAGCATCTGTCGTGTGCCGATGAGAGTCGATGATATCTGTAAGTAAGAGGGGAGGTCGAGTCAGCGTCTTCATAGTATCTGACAAGAATCAAAAGCCTACAAGACACCGCGGCTGTACTACCAAGGACGATGGCAAAGTTGCTGATAGCGAAGAAGATTACTATCGACAAACCGGATCGTGAGCTCAAGCTCCAATGTTGGTGCTACAGTGTATCGAAGTCTGACCTGGACCGATCCAAATTGTTCCATTGTGAAGAGTCCATCCATAACCAACGAAGCCCATCACTCCAAAGAGGAGGTAAAGTGTTATGCCCGGAATGAGTTTGAATTCGGGCTCGTAGGTTCCACGATTGCGTCGGGATAAGATGCGGGCGCTCATCGACGTCAACGGACCAGCGATCAAGGATCCCATTAGGGCACCGACGAAGGGTCCCAAATAGGCTAGACCGACGCTTCCAGCGCTGAAGCTATGGTTTGAAAGTATTAGCAATAAGAATGAGCTCACGCGAATGTAGGGAGCTTCACTTGTAGGGAGGGTACGCGAAAATAACGCTGATGGACACGGCAAGCACGACAAGGTAGGTGATGGCCTGCAAAAAGATTCGAACATGAGCATAGAGATTTCAACACAAAGAAGTTGAATCACGTACCATTCCATATAATATTCCACCCCACTGAGGCAATCAAAGGCTGTTAGTCTAAAAATCTGATAAACAGCTGGTCAGGCTTGGCTTACGAAAACGAGCGGAGTGAAGAGCATCAGAAGAGGACGCATAAATAGCGTGAGTGGGTTGCTCCTAGTCTTGTAAATACCAGACCAGGGCTTCAGTCCGGCTGCGAAACCTCGGGCTGATATCATGTCGCTGCCCCGACCACTCTCGAACTCGACGTGCTCAGGTGAGGGTGGCTTCTCCTTGTTTTCTTCGGACCCTGTTGCTGACCCTTCAGGAGAGGATAGTACGGGAATTGATTGCCGAACAAAAGTGGTCTCGGGCATGAGCCAGAACTGGAGGATGGTGAGGACGCCGACTGCAACAGCGAACTGGAAGTGAAGTCGAGGTCAGCGCGCGAGAATCAATTAGGTACACAAGAAAACCACAAACATAGCGAAAGCACCAGCGAAATCCAACGCTAGAATTTCCGAGCATTTGTCCTGTGATTGGTGGCGTGATGTTCTGTAGCGAGGTCAGGAAGTTGCGGGTACGAATGATTCGGGTGGACGTACAATTCCGTTGATGAGGGCGAGATTCCACAAAGCGACTGGAAGGCCACGCTCGTGCACATAGTACTTTAACGAAACGCACGATCAGTCATGGTTTTAAAAGGTCACAGATTAAAGACTGACAATATCATTGATGGAGGCTCCCACGAGGAACTCGAGTGGAGCTGCTGCTATTCCCATGAGTATCTGTCGAGAATAATCCTGATTAGATCCAGCTGTGACCGAAATCAAGGCTTCTGGAGGTACCCGGGCTCCAGCGAAACTGCCTAGTGAGGTGGCGTCTGGTGGCGTCAACGTTAGCGACGTCGGACAACTCGTTCCGGAAGTTCCGAAGCTCACAACTGGCCCAAACGGTGGATCCGCATAGCAAAATACTGGTGCCGAGGTATATCGGACGCTTGCCAAACTTTACGGATCCCACCTGCACGACGGTCATGAGTGCTGGCTCTCGAAAACCCTTCCAGATCTACTACTAACTTGAAAGAACAAAGTCGCTATACCCAGCACAAGGACAAAGTACGACGAGAGCACCTACATTGCATAAAAAATGTCAGCTTTGAACGCCCAACAAAAAGAAGAAAACCCACCCTCGCCATATCCGTATTGCTCACGCCAAACTCTACCGCAATGTGGCTCTGATCGGCCGAAACCAACGGTCCCACCGCTCCGACCAAACAAGTCCCAAACACCAACACCACAAACACCGAATTCTTCTTCCATTTCGGCCACAACAGTGGGTCGTTCAAATCCGTCGTGGAAGGCTGGGGGACGAGAATGATATCGGGATTTGTGGCGGAGCGCTGCAGGAGAGTAAGGTCGATGCCTTCGTATGCTGCTAAGGCGGCAGCATTGGCGTCCTCTGTGATGAGAGGTGTGATTTAGATTGGGGGCGCGGGGATTGGGAGCTTGGAGAGAGAGAGCGCACCGGAGAAAATGGCGGTTCCTGGGACGTGCGAGAGTTTATGATCTTCTAGAACTCCACAGCTCATCGTTCGATATGGAGTCGAGGGAACGATATGTCTGTAGATGAGAGAAATGATCAGAGTTGGTTAATGTGGGGAAAAGAAAAAGACAGCGCGGAGACGCAATTTCCGGTCGGTGGGCCCCACATCCTCCTTAGCCTCCTCGCCGGTTGAGCAATTGAAGCGGAATCGTCGCTAGACATGTGCTCATGACGTACGGTTCAGGTGAAGATGATAGTGCGCTCGGAAATACCGGGGTGACAACTTGAGAAACCGTGCCGGGTGAGATTTGAGTAGAGGCGAACTCGCTGTGAAGTGGTCGATAGTGATCGATTCGTGTTGTGAATGAATCACGTACTGGTAGAGCCAATTGGAACTCCCTGACCTGTCTGATTGGTCTTGCAAAAGCCTCGAAAGATGATTGCTGAGTCGGGAGTGCTTCGACGCCGTACAATCCCAGCAAACAGGTGTGGCGACGACGAGAAGCTCTTGTCGCTCCTCCCTATCCGTCGTCTTCCTCCACATGCTCGCAAGGAGTTGCCTGTATCCCTTCCCTTCCCTGCCCCGAAACCCACGCTACCCGCTCATCCTGTCCACGCTTGCTTGCACGCCACACCATGAGCGCCCGTCAAAGAGACTGCCAAACCAGAGGCATGGCTCCATTTCACTTGCTTGAGCTGCTTCCACATCATTGTCCCCCGAGCTCAATACATCCCTACTTCCCGAGCCATCAAAGCTGCCCTTAATGTCGACTTGATGGACGATTGGAAAGCATGGAACTTGGGCGCAGTGGGAGAATGGCAAGTCTCGAGAGGTATGCTGATGGCCAGGTGTTCCGTATATGTTGCAGGTGTCGGTGAGCGGAAGCGATTGGACTGGCGTGTGATGAGTAAGCGACGTTACAGGAGACGGCGAACAGTGATCTGCTGCTTTACAGAATCGGTTTGGAGTGAAGATACTGGCAAGGAATTACTCGAAGGGAAGAGGGGGGTTATGGTTGTTGTTCAACAAGCGCGGACCGACTTCTCCTTTTGACCGCATCCCGCCGGGTCGCTTCGTCTTCAACCGCCATGTCGTTTTGCTCAGCTACTCAACTTCCGCTATCTTTCTCTGCTTTCAGGCTTCATCACTCTCAGCCACGCGTCCTAGTCACACAATGAATGCAAAGGCGGAACTCCGTCAAGTCCGTTGCAGTCGCAGGGGTCGGAAAGAACGTGCTCTCTGGAGATGAGCGATCTTTTTTCTCGCTTTCCTTTCCCTGCCCACCCCTGCTCCAGTTCTTGTCTGTGTGAGCTGTGAGATTGTGAGTGAGATTGTGAATGAGCTCTTTCTAGCCACATTTCGCTCCCTGCTGACTCTTTTGCACAGGAAAATGCGCCCCACTTGCGCCACTCTATTCGCCTTCCTAGCCCTCCTCAGCTCCCTCGTCAGCGCGATCCCAGCGCCCGTACAGCAGCTAGTACTCACTTCAGCACAACCATCTTCCCTCCCACCGCTGGAAGATGCCTCCATCGCAACTCTCCTCTCAGGTCTCTCCACCGGCGCCTTCTCATCCCACGAACTCACCCTCGCCTACCTCAACCGTATCGATTTGTTCAGCGACATTCGAGCGACTATAACTATAAATCCGCTCGCTTTGAACGCTGCTGTTGAGTCAGACCGAGAGAGAAAGGGATTGGGAGAGGACCCGGTACCAGCTCATCGAGCTCTGCTGGGCATCCCATTTTTGGTGAAGGATAATATCGCCATACCCGCAGAAGCGGGGCCGACAACGGCTGGAACTTTTTCGCTGTTGAACTCGACCGTGGTGGGTCCTTCGACGGTCGTGCAACGACTACTCGATGCTGGCGCAATTTTACTTGGAACGACCAATCTGGATGAACTCGCGCAAGCCAAAGGTTCGCTCTCATATCCTACAATAAGATTATTCTTACGTATTCTTCATCTATTCAGGCGACCATCCTTGGGGCTGGAGCGCTCGAGGAGGTCAGATGCGTTCAATCTACGGTACCTCCGCGGATGAGGCGCTCAACGAAGGGTACGGAGACGTTTGCGGAAGCTCGGGTGGGAGCGCCTTGAGCATTGCTCTCGGTTTAGCGGCGTTTACTTTGGGCACACAGACCGGAGTGTCAATTGTTTGTCCAGCGGGGAGAGCGGGAGTCGTAGGTCTCAAGCCTGGTCGAGGTGGGATGATGCCTATGCGAGGAGTCATCCCAATCTCGAAGCATTTGGATGTCGTGGGGCCCATTGTAAGGTGTGTGTATCCCTCTCGATTGAGTCCCACATCCGGCTCAAAAACTGACCCATATTTTTGACATGTTCTCCTTGCTCCCAGGACGGTGGCGGATGCGGAAATGATCTGGCGAATCATCAAGCACCCTGCCGGTTGGCAAGACGGTGAAGACGACTCGATCGAAGATTGCCGTCATCTTCAGCGCCATTCGCCCTCCCGCATCCGAATTGGCGTCCCAAAAAAGGTCTTTTGGGACCTCGACGACATGCCATTCATAACATGCACCCTCTCAACCTTCATCTCTCGTCTCTCTCTCGACCCTCGCTTTCAAGTCATCTCCAAAGAAGTCATCAACATCACCGCGATGACCTCTGACGCCAACTTTGACAATATTTCCACCGTTACCTCGCACGAGCTCAAAATCGGTATCAACCACTACCTCAAGAATTGGACTGACCACCTCAGCTCCAACATTCATTCTCTCTCCGGCATGATCTCCTTTAATTTCGATAATCCCTCTCTTGAACTTCCCAAAGGACCTTTTCCAGCATTCGGACATGAACCAGACGACGCGGAGAGCTACGCCGATCAAAGCTTTTTACTGAAGGCAGACGCATTGGAAGTGGTCGGGTGGGGAAATAAGACTTATAGAGACTCGAAAGAGACGCTGGAGAGAGTGGGCTGGAAGGAAGGGCTAAAAGAGTACTTCTTGGGAGAAGACGGGGTGGATGTCATGCTGGTGCCTACGGAAGGCATCTCAGGAGGGCTGGCTTCGCTCGCTGCAGTGCCACAGATCACTCGTTCGCCTCCTTTTTCATACCAAGCTCGCAGACTGACTGACCTGACTTGCAATTCGAAAACAGTGCCCCTCGGCTACTATCCTTCAAATTACACCATCGAAGCAGACGCTACCTGGCCGCTTTACCCCTACCCCAATATGTAAGCCACCCTTCATTCTTTAGGTTTCAATAGCTCCCGCCAATGATGTGAACACACTGGCAGGCCCTTCGGAATTTCGCTCATGGCAGCTCGAGGTCATGACTCGCACGAACTCCTCCTTCGCGTTGCAAGTCAAATTGAGGCTCTCATCGGGGTAGGGGACCGAAGGGAAAGGATGAGGGATAGCGTCAGGAATCGCTTGCTGGATCTACAGACGCTCTGAGAGTAGTAAGATTTTGCTCGACTTAAGAAAGTGCGCACCCGAGCTTCAATGGAATTTTTTCCTGTATACATACAGCCCTTCTGTTGGGGGTTGCGTCAGTCCATAGGATTTGCACTCGGAGAGCAGGTTGGACCTATACAAGGTTGAATGTTAAAGCAGTTTGACAAGCCGGGTTAAAAATCTGTTGCGTGGGCAAATCAACACGGCGCTGCTACTCCCGTCGACTATAGCGTTTCCGTCGGGGGCACAACTTCATTTCAACGCGTTTGCGCAAGGTCGTGGCCCAGGTCAGGTTGCCAACACGAGCTGAGTAGTGAGTCACAGTAGTGCAAATAAAAAAGTGTTCAATTTCACAAAAAGAAGTTGTCCCCACCGTGAATCGAACACGGGCCGTCACCGCCACAAGGTGAAATTGTACCACTCAACCATGAAGACTGTGATGGATGGCATGTGCGGGGGTGAATGTATAAAATCAGATATGTTTTGGGCCAGACACCGAGTCGCCGCCGACCCGGAAGACTCCATTTCTCGAGAACTAAAGCCCCTCACTATTAGAACTCCTGTACATATAAGTTAGAAGGCAAGCCACTCGTAGCGAGAATGTTCGATTGTGCCGACGCCGTCACAACTTCGCAATACGTATTCGCTGCGGCCGTAGGTATCTGCCATGCGAACTACCGATCCAGTCATTTATCCAGAGTTTCACTGTCTGATCTTTCTGCATGAAGGTATGAAATAATCACTCTGTATCATACCATCAAAAAAAGAGCGGGAGCAAATATTTGAGCCTTCCGCTGAGTTGCGGCTGGAGACACCGACTGCGTCGCTTTCGCTCCAACGTACGCATCAACAAAAGGCTCTACGCCCGTCGCTCGCTCTCACGATGGACATTGACGAGATCTTCAAGGTCCTTCAGTCCGTCTCCCCAATGAACAGCACAATCTAACCCCTCCCCTTCTCGCAGCGTCCTCCGCTCCCGAAAGGATCTACTAAACGCAAGTTCGAAGCTCCCATCCCAGAGTTGACCTCTCTGAAGTCGGTCAAGTTGGATGGACCTTCAATTCCAATCTCAGCTGCGCCGAAGGGGAAGGGAGGAGTGACGATAAAGGATGTTACGGATGGGGATGAGGATGATGATGAGGGAAGGGACGAGGGAGAGTTTGCACCTGGAGGGGATGCAGATTACTTTGAAGAGGAGGTACGTCCATCTTGAGACTGCTTGGAATAGAACAACGAGCTGACAAGATGTGATGCAGGACGAGGATGGCCGCTTCTTGTAAGTCACAGTTGAGCGACTCGAACAAGCTGCGAAAGCTGACCGAATACGCGTTTCATTACAGCGGAGGAGGATTAAATGCAGTCCAGAAACAAGTCATCAACATAATGGAAGGAGCGAATCAAACAGAACCAGGCGAGCTGACTCCCCAATCAATCAAGAAACAACTACTCGCTCTCGAGAAAGCAATCAACAAGAACAGGGATTTAAGGACTCGTTATGGCTCAGATCCAGAGAAGTAAGTCCCCGAACTTCCCTTGCAGCTCAACGACCCCGGACTGACTTCACCACCGCGCGCACCAGATTCGTCGACTCTGAATTCGCTCTCATCGAGTCACTACACGCGCTTCTCCTACTTTCCTCCAAGCCCACTCTCGCATTCCCACTACTACTCGAACTATCGACCCACAACTCTATTGCCGACCTCCTCTCGCATGAGAATACAGACGTAGTAGTGGCCGTTATTGAGGTCCTCGAGGAATGGACAGACGAAGAAGTGCTAGAAGCAGATGAGGAAGAAGAGGATGAGGAGACAGATGCGAGAAGAGAGGCTATGAAAGGATTGGTCGAAGGATTGGTGGAAGCTGGCGTGGTGGAACTGGTGGTCAGTGGGATTGAGAGGTTCGATGAGGCGGATGAGACAGAGCGGGGTGGATTGTTCCATTCTCTGGGTATGTATTTCTCTCGGTTCTACTTGTGCTCTTGAGACCATTCCTGACACTTGAGCGCATAGGCATGATCGAGAACCTCGTCTCCCTCCTCCCATCCATCGCGACTCTCCTCCTGCGGCCCAAATCCGGCTTCCTCACTTTTCTCCTCAAAAGAGTGGGGGCCGACAAACTACCTTCCGAGCGAGATCAAAATCGCTTCTACGCGGGCGAGATTCTTTCGATCCTGTTGGGACTCAGCGTGGAGGGAATCAAAGAGGGAAGGGAACGGCTGGCGAAGGAAGATGCTGTTGATGGTTTGCTACGAGTTCTATCAGTGCGTCAACTCCCTTCCATGCTACTAGTAAAAGTGAAGCTAAACTTGATTGTCAATTGTAGGCCTACCGCCGTCGCGACCCCTCCTCAGCCGACGAAGCCGAATTCATGGAAAACATCTTCGACTCTCTCTGTTCCGCCCTCTCCGAACCAATCGTCAAAACCGCTTTCCTCGAGGGAGAAGGCACAGAACTCATGTGTCTCATGCTCAAAGAGAAGAAGCTCTCACGAACGAGGGCGATCAAGACTCTTGATTTTGCGATGCAAGGGCATGCTGGGATCCCGCTTTGTGAGAAGTTTGTCGAGATGTTGGGGCTTAAGACTTTGTTTTCGGCTTTCATGGGAAAGGTGAGTTGTACTTCCTTTTCCAGTTTAGGCGAGACTTGGAGTGGTGCTGATGGCTGCTACGAGTGATAGGGGACCAACAAGTCCAAGCGAGCGGAACCAGCAACGCGAGAAGACACCGAACATATCCTCTCCATCATCTCCTCCCTATTTACATCTCTCGAATCAGAATCCCCATCCCGTCTTCGGCTCCTCGCCAAATTCGTCGAAGGCGACTATGAGAAAGTCGACCGCTTGATCGAGGTTCGAGAGGAGATTGAAGGACGGATTTCAGCCGCTACTTCGATCATTGAACCGGGGATGGATGATGATGAGATATACCTCGAGAAATTGGACTATGGCCTTTTCTCGCTGCAGCTGGTGGACTATATCATCGGGTGGTTGTGCATGGAGGACGATGGCGTGAGTCGCTCTTTCTTATGAACCCTATCAATCTCATCGAACTGACTATCATCATCCAAATGCCAGGTTCGAGATCACATCAAAATGCTCCTAGATCGAAAGGACAAATCTCTCGACGACGTCGTCAAAGTTCTCATAGAATACCGCAACAATATTGGAGATGCGAGTGGGGATGCACCTGTGATTGCTGAAGATGATTTGAATAGTCCGGAAGCCGAAGGAGAGGAGAGGAGAGCTATCTTGGGGGCGCTGATTGATTACATCGTGGGGTTGGAAGAAGTGCCGAGAGGGAATGGAGCGTAGGATGTTGGACGGTACGTGAGGGAATTAAGCTTGTACAAAATGTCGTTCCGTACGATTTGCTGACGTTGCGATTGCGGAAGCTTCGACGAAACGTGCACATTACATCTGGGGCAAGATGTTTCCCTCCCAGCGTACCCCAGCAAACCCAGTGAACCCCAGCCAACTCCCCGCCGTTTCGAAAAACCTGGAGCCCCAGAATGCCCTATGCAGCCCATTTTCGGTCATACTTAATACTCACACTCCGGAATCGTGCTGGGCTCACTTGGCGACATTACGATTCCTGAAACAAGCAAATTCTCGTACCTGTGTCGCCAAGTCAAGGGCTCGCGCGGCATCAGTCGGACTCTCTGAAAGCTGAAAAGCTCAGCAGAATTCACGGTTAGGAAAGGCGGAACGAGGTCGAGAAAAGATGTTATGTAAGAGTACTTACCTCGTAAGCTTCTAAGGTAACGCAAAGGTTCTTGGTCCATTTTTCGGTAACAGCCGTGCCGACCTCCGAGCGACGCGCTCGACGGTCGACGCGTAAAGTGGAGTAAATCAAATTTCGGTGGGACGTTAGCCATTCTAGTTCTCACACGTACGACACCATGTTCAGGAAAAGATTCCAAAAGATTCGAAGGAGACCAGGAGGAGGTCGAGGCCGAGGTTTTAGTCTCGGCACGGCAAGCCCTCACGCGCCCAGGTTCGGCCCCTCATTTATAATGTCCGCACAGCAAGCCTTGCGATCTCTCCTCCATCCACTGCTCCTTTTGATACCAGATTCTCCTTCTCCAAATCTACTTTCCATCTTCACTAGTTGTACTACCGCCACACTCAGAGCCAGAGCGGCACTCCTCTCATTCCCCCCACCCTCTCCTGTCCGCTTGAACCGTCGCCGAAGCTCCGAGTACCGATGCGCCTTCGCCCAAAAAAGGACAAGCTCACAGTAGCAATCGAACAGGATACGCTCTTCCTGCATCCACAACCATCTGGTTCCGACAGGCCCAGCGATGACCCAATTCTGAGAGGAACGGTCACTCTGTCCCTTGGCGCACCGAGACGCGTTACGAGAATCCAGTGCCAGCTCAAGGGAGTTGTGACTCTGGGGTGCGGGGATTATCGCTATCAGACAGACACGAGTCTGTTGAAAACGCTTAGTATTGATGTCGGAGGTGAGAGGTTGGCAAAGGGAGACCATTCGTGAGTAGCCGCATCTACTATGGCGCAGTAGTTTCGAGGGTGCTGATGTGGACTGTCATACAGCTATCACTTCTCTTTCATCGTACCTTCTTCAACAGCAACCCAAGAAAGAAGCAAGTATGGCACTTGTCGACACACAGGTAAGCTTTCGTTCGAGCGGCGTTGTCTCCGAGTCGGAGGGAACGTCTCGGTGTCATCGAGCTGACTTCGTCTTCAATCGCTCGCAGTCCAAGCTTGGTGCGACGGTCTCGGGTCTTTTGGATCTACTTTAACAAGTCCAAATACTCCCGTGTGGCTCATCGCAAACCCAGCTGCTCCAGGCGAGTTACCTCAGGGTCAGTCTGGAAACTCGGCCGAGCACGTTCCATCCCACATAGCTGATCGTTTTTCTCTTTTCTAGGCCTCGAGGTTGTCGTACAAGATTTTGGTGGAGATATTGGGGTACGCTTCAACTCATCGAAGCTCCTAGGGCGAGCCTAAGCGGTCCTCTTTTCTCTTTGCAGCCCGTCGCGATGCACCTCAGCTCTCAGCATCTCACTGGTGAGTCTACTATAAACTTTGGTCTTGCTAATCATTCAAAAGCTGATATCTGTTCTCCTCAAAAGTGTCCGCCCTCGCTTTCCTCAACATCACTCTCCTCTCCCCGCCGCACATTCAGGTAACTTTTCTCTCTCTTCGCGGCAAGGGCACGGCATCGAGCAGGACCAGTAGCTAAAGACTACTCTCAAACCCCAGGTCCTTTCTGTCTCCGCACATATCGCACAAAAATTCCAGATCACCTGTCCGTTTCAATTTCTCGCTTACCTCGCTTCCCTTCGCGCTCCTCCCTCTCCCTCGTCTCCTGACGTCTCCCCCTGACCAAATGACTGCCCACAGATCTCGACGCCGACGTCGGAATCGTCACTCCACCAATCCAACGCAAATCCCTCTTCTACGCCGACCAAACCACTCCATTCGACGAAGATTCCTCTCTTCTCGATCGCGGCAACTTAGGTCGAGGAGCCTCGTTGCCGCTCGCGTATGAATCTCGTCGACTCTCACCGAAACCACTTGCGGAGTTGCAGGCTGACAAGGAGTGGAGTTATTCGAGGATTGTGAGGATTCCGGATGATGATCATGTTAGGCCGACTACGCTTGAGGGGACGGATACGAGGATTAGGGTCACGCATAAGTTTGTGGCCGAGGTGAGGTATCGGATGAATGGGAGTAAGAAGGATATGGTTCTGGAGATGAGTACCAATGTTGTGATTGCTTCCGTAAGCTAACTACTATTCATCAATGATCACTTTTGACTCACAAGTTCATCTCTGCAGTGCTGCTGCTTGACCGACTCGCTGCTCCTTCCCTCCTGCAAGTTTTCCTCCTCACTCCTCACGCGCTCTCTGTCACCACGCTGACACCTCTCGCACAGACGCACTCTCCGCACCTTCCACCACTCCAATCCGTCCCTTCCACCGCCGCTGTCTCTGCAACTCAACCCTGCAAGAGATGGTAAAGAAGGACGGCGCCGAACTCTCCCGCGCCGACATTCGTCCTCGTCGTTCTCCCGGAACTCCCATCGTTCCGAAATTAGGCATGGGACCAAATGATCGATATCTCGGTCGGACGAGGAGTATTAGTAGTAATGCGAGGTTTGTGAGGCGGAGGAGTAGTTTGCATGCGGGGTTGGGATTGGGAGGATTGACGCCTGCTGTGGGGGTT
>JASZXU010000597.1:0-17430 GCA_035521515.1 Phenoliferia sp. Uapishka_3 | reverse complement strand
TCAACTCAACTCAACTCAACTCAACTCAACTCAACTCAACTCAACTCAACTCAACTCAACCCAACCCCAGAGCGACACCAACACCAGGAAACGAACGAGGTAGCCAGCAACCAGAAACGGGCTACACTAACGCGAAACTGCTCCAGCCATCTGATTGAGCTCCGCCGAGCAATGCATTTCTTCAGACTCCTTACCCTCTACTTGGAATCTTGGCATATCGTTGATAGTTTGCTTGTAGTCCCTGCAGGCTCTATCCTTTCCTCAGACGAAACAAGACATTGGCGACTGGTCGGACTTGATGACGAACGCCATACGGTGGCGAAAACTATCGGGGATCCTTCCGCTACTTTCCTCCAGTTCGGGAATGCTGACACCCTCTCTCAGCGATCTATAGATGCTCGTGTTGATTCCATCCTTATTCGGGAACCCATGGACTCCTGCTACCTTGATAGCAACATCTTTTCCATGCTTACCGGACCTCCTATGGAATTATGTAAAACCGTTACTAATCCCTTGTCCAAAATCTCTCTTTACAGGTCCCACTCTGCCTTTCCGATTTGCCACCTAACCTTACAAGGCGCAATTACGGACGGTATGATTAATCAAACTCAACCCATATTACAAAGAAACCCTAACAACTGCTCCAAATCATACTCCTCGTCCCTAGTATTTCAAATATTACCTTCGCTCGTCTCTTCCAATGAGCCTTTCTCATCTCCTCAATCTCCAGATCTAAGTCCGCCACCAGAATATGAGAGTTTTTACTCTGCTAGAGTCTGCTTGCCAGCCGTGAACTTTTTCAGCTCTCAGATTGCATTTACAACTTTCCCATATCTTCTGATAGAATTACCCTCTGTCTTGGTCATGCCGGACGAACACAGCCTCGCTTACTCCGAACAACCAACCACCGCTGACACTCGGAACTTTTTTGACCCCTATTCTGCTGACCCTCTCTTTTTCGCCACTCTTTTTCTCTCTTATCCTCCACGACCTACCTTCCCATACTCCCTCACCCCCCTTTTCTTTCCCTCTTTCCTTGGTCTCAACAACATCAGCATGGACACTGCGGCAGATTATCTCGTCTCAATCGCCTTAAAATCCGCGATGTTTCTCCAATGTGGGAATCTCCAACTGGACACTTTCGACCGAAGAGTCTGCCACATCTTATTCGATTTCCTGCTGGAAACCAATACCCCCCACTCCCCGTTAATCGGCACCTACTACTATCGAAAACACTTGCGAAGTGAGCACACTCGCGCTGGTAGTGAATTCCGAAATATGAGTCGTCGGTATGCATGGGCGAAATCCAAACCTAAGAACCAGGTTAACTTTTATATCTCTAGTATCACAAGGCTAAAAGGAATGGAATTTACGCGCCCAGCAAACGAAGCAACTCTCTGTCTTGCGGCGTTGCGCACGGTCAACGAAATCATGAGCCTCCTGAACAATCGAATTGGAGACGCCTTACGAAAAATCAATGAGCTTCATGCCGACCTGATCCAACAATTTTCTGAAGATCCCTTATTTCTTGGGGCCAGTAATCTCATTAATGACGAAATTGACCAAGCCCGTCAATTACAATCTCGTCTCTTGAGTCGAATGGAGTGGATTGAAAGTGCCATTCACGCGAAAGTAAGTATTTCATTCTTAGCAAACTACATGCGCCAAATCACCTATTCTAATAATCCATACTATAGCAATACACTGCGGTACCAGCCCAGGAGACCCTTTTGGATAGTGTACTCTCGCCTCTCTGATACTTTGCATCTTATGACCATACCCACTGTACAAATACAAAAAATTTGCAATATAATTAATGCCGTACAAGCCCGCATTGAAACTGTACCCCTCTATACTCCAAAACAACTACTGGGTTCCCTTTTCCATTATAAAACAAACATGCCTCGGGCGTCACTGGCTTACCAAACAAAGCTGACTGAGCCACTCGGACAAAGAGAAAAGGCGTCGGAGCACTGGGAAACTCGAAATGAGTCACCACGATCCATCAAACATTCCTTAATTTGTCTCACGACTTATTTCGCCAACGCCAACCCTCACATCCTTAGTCTAACGCCTACTGTCATGCCCGATTATCTTGACTCCCTCCCGCTACAACCGGAACCTACCTCAATTATCCAGTACGCCACCATTACCCATCAGAAACTCGCCTTTGCCACTTTCTCCATGTCCGCGCACTGCACCTACCTTCTCACCTGCGTGTATCAACGCCTATTGGAAATTGCCGACATAACTTCAGTCTCGTCGATATTCAAAAAGCTCATCACAGTGGCTAAGGATAGCTTGGCCTCAAAGAATGAAAGGACGGGAACGGACATTGATACTTGGGAAGCAGGGTGCGTAGCTTCAACACCAAAAGACATTTCCCTGCAGACTAATATCCTCCCCTTTAAGTCACAACCTAATTCTAATTCTAATTTTAATTCTGCCAGTGTCAACCTCTCGCTATGGACAAACACTTCTATTCCAACTGAAGAAAGGATAACCTTTATCGAAGCTGAACAAGCGACCGTCAGGATGACAGCTTTGTCCCTGGGACTAGCCGTACAAAATGCCCAAACAACCTGCGACACAATGGCCCATCTTTATCAATTACTTCAGGAACATTTCGACAACGACTTTATTCTTACTTCCAGGATTACGTCGGACGCTAGCCACAGGATCACTAAAACAGCGGAAGGAATTGCCGCCCTTCTCAAAGAAACGAGGCGTATACACCAAGTCATCATCCTCAACAAAGAGAGACTGATGGGAGCACTCACGGCAGGTCTTTTATTTACATTACCCACGTACTACTGGCTTCCTGACCCAAACTCCCCCAGGTTGACAGCCGTGCCATGGTTGAGAGCGCGGTACGCTCGCTTCGTTTTGTCCAGACGGCTTGAGCCAGCGGGAATGTGCTATTACTACACTACACCCTATACATTTCCCTTCCCCTTTCCCTTTCTTTTTTCCTTTCTTTTTCCCTCTCCTTTCCCTTCCCATCGCCCTTTTTCCATTCGTAGCAGCCCCCTCTGGAAAATACGGCCCTATCCCAATCTCTTTGAGCGCGCGAGCATGAATTATTGCTACGCACCCACCCCCTCCGTAACAAGCACCCCAGGCTTTAAAGAATTGTTCCTCTCTTTTAACAACAACAAGGAGTATTTTGCATACCAGCAAACTCACGCTTCAGATAGTACGCATAAAAACTTTCTCCCTGTTTCAACCACTGATTATGATACCGTGTCAATCACACATGGAGTAGCACTTGCTTGCGTAACAATAATTAGTAAGGAAGACCCCACTAACATCGCTAATTTAATTACGAGGCAATTCCGGCTAGACCCCCATTTTACCCAGCAATCTGACTCACGCCTTGCTTTACACTCGGCAACTGCCAACATGGAAAACACAGGCACCTTCCCTCCGCTTTTTGACATCCATACAGCATCTATGATCTTCGCTTTCATTGCTTCCGCCAACCTAGTCACTATTCGTCAGGCGGCGGAACACCTCATAGGCCAGATTGAACTTGATGCCCTTCAACCTGATGCCATTTCAGTCCGCAGGGATTGTATTACATCACTTTACCAGGAAGCAAGGATTGCTACGAATGCTTTGAACTCCCTTCATCAGCAATCTTGGATTAGGTGCGCAATTCCCCTTACCCTCGCAATAAAACCCTGGCTGATACCCTGTGGCAGAACAACGGATGCCCTAAACTTAAGGAACCCAGCCACCTCTTCGTACTATAGAAGATCCAGCGATGGAACGGTACCCGCCATAGAAGCCGCCCAAAAAGCACTGGAAGTTGTACTGGCCGAACATGAAGCCCTCATTGATGCGATCAACGCAAGCCGTACAGCGATACGCCCAGTCTCAGCTACTGAGCACATCTACGCTACTGCAGTCCTTCTCAACCAAATGTCAATGCTCCTTACCCCGCTGTTGTGCTTAAAAGAGGACATCAAGGAACGTGTTTCTGACTTAGCGTCCTTATACCTCAGCACCGAAGTAAAGATCTTCCCCTTCCTACTCCAGATTTCCTCTGACACTTTTTTCTCCAGAAACACGCCTACAAAAATAGACTTGAAGAACTTAGCACCAGCGTTCGTGCAGCAAACAACGCTTTCAGCAGCCTCTACCCACTTTAATGTAATAAATTGGTACTTCGTATTACGGGAACCAAACAAATGTGCTCAACAACGCTGCCTCGGGGATAGCTGGATGACTCGTCAAGAAATTACAAATCATTTGACGTCAGCCTCCGACCCCACTTTACGAAATTACAGGCTTCATTTGAGATCCTCGCTGACAATTTGTCGCCGACCTAATTCTCCCTCCGCTTTCCCACTTCGTTCCCTCTCTCTCTCTCTTTCCCCTCCCCAACCAACAAACCCCTTACCAACCCGGATCACTACTGTCATGGACGTTCAACTCGTTAGAATAATGGTCTCCCTCCACCACGAATTGTTCTCCCTGCTCAGCAACGCCACCATCACGCTCGCAACCATACGAGTACGAGCGCATGCTGTCCTCTTGGAGCTACCAATGGATATTTCATCTGCCCACTTCGTCAACTCGAGCTACCTAGCCCTCAATAGAGGAATGACCTGGGAAAGTGATAATAACTACATCACCCTCGAGAATTTTTACGAGACGTATGAACATTCCCTTGACTTCACATTGTTACTAATATGTTTTACTAACAAATCTGCTCCTCACTATAGTTGTAGACTATCCCTTGCTCTACTCGAAGCTCCTACCAACCCACAACCCGTAGCCTACAGCAACATCGAGACCCAGGCGCTAGGCGAGGTCAGAGGGGCGATAATGCTATTTTGTGAAGATACACGGGAGCTTCATCAACTGCTCTCTTCTTTT
The DNA here is from genome assembly GCA_035521515.1 of Phenoliferia sp. Uapishka_3. Lineage (NCBI taxonomy): Eukaryota > Fungi > Basidiomycota > Microbotryomycetes > Kriegeriales > Kriegeriaceae > Phenoliferia > Phenoliferia sp. Uapishka_3. Next base: position 12,546 of record JASZXU010000597.1, on the reverse strand, counting down.
ATCATAGACATACAACTCCATTTCCCATATCGAGCAACTGAACACATTAGGACACTAGAACACCTCCTTAGCCTACTTAACGGAATTTGTGCGCTGCTGGACGGTAAGGAAGAAAATTTTTCCCACCCGACAGCAACCAACGTATGTAACTTTTCCCCACATTTCATCCTGCACTTTTCTAATCCCAGACAATCTCTTGTCAGGAAACGCTCATCTTACATCGCCTTGCCCAACAAATGCGCCAGATCCGAAACGACGTCGCGATTGATGGCGCCGCCGAGATGCAGCGGAGAGCCCTCGGCAGTGCAGTCAATGGGACTCATTAACGACCTACCACCACCATTCCCTGCTTACTTCCCACGGTTTACTACATCTTGTCTTCCTTTCCCCCCTTTTACCTGTACACAATCCCTCCCATGTATTGCCATCATAGCCAAAGAAAGCAGTTGGAATCCGCGCACCCAAGAAAACCTGCAAGGACTGCGAACGTCCGTGACGGACGCTCGGAAGGCGATTCCCCACACATCTCACAAAACTCATGCATACATCGCATCACAACTCGGTACCCGACCAACTCTCGTCTCGCTCCCCAACCGGACCTTCAAACAGCGAATGCACGTGAAAGATCCCAAAGATACACACTGGAAGTTACCTGCCTTCATCAAATTAGACATTCCTGAAATGCTGGCTTGGAGTCGTCTCTCAAAATGCAGATACTCTCATCCTAACTGCCTCTTTCGAACGATTTCGTTACCCCCGCCTGGAGCGCCCACTGAGCTTCTATTCCCCCAAGCACTGGCCTGGGCCTACAAAAAGCCTGATCAACAGCAGTTTTCTCAATGTACGACATACGTTATCGGTCAGCAAACTGGCTTACCTACGCCTGCCCGATTGCTAAACCGGGGCGACGATTTCGCGGATCAACTTCCCGGTACTAGATTTTCCCCACTCCCCAACGAAACGTTTACCCCAACATTCGAACCTAATCTCTTTTACTCTAACACATTTTTTCCTCTCACAATGGCGATGGCACCTCCCCGCGATTTCGCTACAACCATCAACGCCTACCACCAAGATGCCGGTCGCCTCACCGCTATGGCTACAGTCTCGATGGTGACTATCCGCATTTCAATGATCAACATTGTTGTCAATCTCCCTTCCAACGGTTTCCTCACTCAAGTAATCGATTTCCTCGATACTCACATGGGTGTCATTGCCACCAATGCGCAGGACCATACAGAGGAGACAGTACAAGCCATGGATACTCTTGCCCTTCGGTTTGTCCCTGTTTACTCTTCGCCCTATACTCCACTGACCTTTCTCACCATTTGCAGAACAGATGAGCTGATTCGTACGACTAGCAACCAAACCACGCCGCCTAAACGCCAACTACTATATGAGCTGGAAATCTTGTCACTTGCGAGGATGGCCTATCAGTCAGCTTTGGACGATGCCGTTGGTGGGCATCGACAGATCCACCGCATTACCCGCCAAATGGACCGGCTTTACCAGAACCAGCAGCAGCGCACCATTGCCCTTCCCTTCCGCACGAGACTTCACGACCTCCTCCCCAGTATTGTGCGAATTCGGAACATGGTTCACGACCAGCTCGTTATCATTGATGGCACTATTGAATTTGTCAAGGTATTCACCTTCTCTTCCCTTTGTATTGCACAACATACCGACACCTTCCATTATAACAGGACCAGTTCAACGCCATCCCCTCTGACCACTGAACAACACCCTTTCTGTACCACCAATCTGTCTCCATCTTACCGCCCTTTCACCACTAGTATCTCTCGTATCAAATTTGAAATTCTCTTTCAACTCATTTCTTGGCACCAATATGCCACGCTTTTTTTCCCGCTGCTAGCTAGTATGACTTCTTTTTTCCGCTCGACCCCCCGTCCGATTTTCTCCACTCGGCAATTTCCCTTCGGACATTGGAGGCTGACTATCCCCGGCTTACGAATCACCAGTCCCTTTTTCGTTGCCCAAAATAGACTCCTAATTGATTGGGCTTTCTCTCGAACCCAGCAAGGCCATTTTACGCCGGCTTTTCTTCCCCTCGTCACAATGCCACAAAACGCCCTTTTTCAGAAGATCCTTGCTCTCCAGCAGGAAACGGCGCTAGCAGTTTCCACCACCGAAACTTCACTGCTTCGCATCAGAGTCAACCTACTTTTGCTCCTTTCCCACCTCCCCAGGAATGGCGACACGACCGCCGCCGCCAAACGACTGCAAGAACTCTTTACAACAACCGAAACTAGGAAGGATGTAGGACGGCGAACTCTACGGGAACTCCTGGAGCATGTGGAGACGATCATGAAGAATGAATGGCCCACCTGCGACGGCGGATACGACACCAACACGAACTCGGAAACGACTGCAAAGCAAACTGCAAAGGTTGTTCTCCAGACTTCTTTGAATAACATCGACGCCTATCTTACTACCCTGACCATAATTCGTAACACGCTACGCTCCTCGTTCAAACCAAACATTGTCCCTGCGTTGGAAGAATCGACTATTTTCCTTCAGCAGCTGTCGGAGCTACGCCTACCATTACAAACAAAGCTTGACGAGCATGACAGGTCTATTAGGCTTAACATGGTATACAGCAATGGTCTCTTTTGGCCACCCCTCGTTGCTAATACGCCCTATAAAAGGGAACACAACAGTTGCTGGATGAGGCATCCTCGCAAAGTCACCATCCCCCTTCCCGCGACCAACCTTAATCACCAGCATTCTAGGTACGCAGACTTCCACGGTTTCTCTCATTCTCGGGCTGACCCTGAATACAAAAAACAGCACGCCATCATGTTTCCCCCCTCTTTTCTCCCCCTCCAAAGCAACCACATCCTGAACGATTGCAGCCTACTTATGCATGTTTCAACCAGTCTGCTTACGCGTACCCTGCCATTTAAAAATTCTGCATTACTGATTGAAACTGGAATCCATTCGGCACTCACGCGCTTTATCACACCTTGGCCCGTGCTGCAAACATGCCTGGTTTCGACGCCGTCTGGTGACCGGAACAACTGCCCTCGGCACAGGACGCCTAACTGGATCCTGCTACTGGTATCAACAAATCCAGCGTCCGGCTCAATAAGTAACCTGAGAAGCTCACATAACTTTTCCTTTGTCGACGATGATGAGAAGGACCGACAACTGCGGAGACGAGTGTTCCCTCGTGCCCCAACCAAAGCCTTCCCTTGGTCTTACGTTGACTCACCGCCGCGGCTTCACAACCCCCCTTCTCTTTTCTTTTCTCTTTTCCTTCATCTCATTCATTTTCTTCCTTCTTCTTACATTCCTCCCCCTCCAATCTCTTGTGAAAACCCGTCTTTCCTCCTTACACCACACAACGACCTCCCTGCATACTTTGAACTGATTCACACCCATCTAATCCTCGCACCCCAAACCGCGGCCGTAGATTTATTCCGGAATTGTTCTTATATGATTTTTAAGCATAGAACGAGAAATTTAGTCATCCAACCTGACATTGACGCACCAGACACCCGAATTTGCATTTGCATGCTTCACAACTCAAACAATTCGCCTCCCGCCCCACAACACATCCAAACATCCATTTCCACAACCCTCCGTTTACCGCCTCCTCCTCCTATTCTCCTTTCACTTCCCTTTCCTACTACTTCTTCCCTTCCTCCTCCTTTCGACATGACCCCGCATACTTTTCCGGTGCGCATCGACATGTTTCAACAAGAAACGGCGCGACTCTGCCACAACGCCATATCCACCGTTTTGACTTGCCGACTGGAAATGTACAATGCTATCGCCACTCTCCCCTCCCACACAGAAGCCTTCGAAGACTTTGTTTGCCAGCAACTCTCTACGATCCATCTCAACGCCGAAGACTGCAAAAAAGAAACCTCCCGACACATAGGAGCTTTACAAGACCAGTATGTCCACTCTTTCCCACCATCCTCACTTAAAGCCCCCCCTTTCTCACATGATTCCTGCCAAACTTATCCTTATAGTGCCAGCATACTCCTCCTCCACCCTTCTCCGGTCGACTACACCTCGCGATCTTCTCAGATCACCTTCGAGTTGCGCCTCTTCCAGCTGGCTCGTCAAACCCATCAGTCCGCCTGGCAGGACATCCTAGCGTGCCACCATGAAATCCATCGATTAACTCATCGCATTGAAAACATATACAAAGCACGAAGTTTAAAACCTATAACAACAGCTGCCACTAGGACATTACAGGACGTCCTCCCCAACCTCGAATCCGCCCGCGATTTCCACCATGCCGAAATACTTACAATCGACAACAAAATAGCCAGACTACAGGTAAGTACCTCTATTTCCTACACGATACTTAAAAATGACAGCAACCTCAGTTGCTCCAGACAAACCGTCACACCTTTTTCCTCGACACGATTACTGAAGACAGCGACTAGCCACACAGCTTTCGCCTCGAAATCGGTTTCTCAATCACCCCGGATGCTTCTTGCACTTCCAGTTCTTTCCCTTGCAATATACATACCTCTTTTACTACCCATCGTTGTTGAACTGCACAATTCGGCCTCCTGCGAACATGCCGAAGAGCTTGCGCGCGTGCCCCAACGATTTCTATTCCTACCTCCAATTCGTCCCTGCTGCAGCCATATTACCACACCCGCCATTACTATGACAAGTAAAGATCGCCAACAGTCTCTAACAGCCCACATCAACCTTCTCCACTACACAATGGCTTTCCTGGCCCACTCTTCGGCAATCCTCACTTCCCTTTCCACGCGCACCCAGCTCTTCATCAACAACCTCCCTCATGTCCCATTCTCGTCAAACCTGATCTTTTTCTCCACTTCTGCCGAATGCCTTCACAGTTGCGTCAGAGACGAGATGGGAATGAGTGTGGTCGCCGTGGAGGGGCTTCGGACCGCGTACGTGCTTTCCCGCTCTCCCGAACATCCCAGTCGAATTCGCTCAGATAGCACATTCATGAAATTTCCTACACCCTTTCTCTCCCTTCTTCCTCCTCTCTCCCCTTCCTTCCTTAGTATTATTGATGGCCTACTACTAGATGGCTCCGAGAGGAATGATTACGTCAACTCCAACTTCCCCAAATGCGCGAACGCCATCGACATGGTGCAACGAATAGTAAATGGCGAACGTGAATCAGCGGCACGATATGAGCACCACCTCAACGATTTCATCGCCCAGATTCAGCAAGCATTCCCAAACTCGCCGATCTCACGACTAACTTCCATTTCAACCCGGTTCACTACCATCCAGACCTCCCTCCGAGAATGCATGCTAACGATGCTCCCTGATAACCTTTTCCTGGTAGGAGTAACGTTTTCCTTCCTGCCACCCAACCTAACTACAATCTTCATTCTCAGGCCACCAACGTTATGGAAAACCTTATGGTGGAATTTCGGGTGCTTCGGAAGGCAGAACAGGACGAAGCAGCGGGGGATACACAGCAGGTGGTTGAATCTCGCACCACAGGGGATTTCTGATATCTGGCATCTGCACAATCATCTTGTTACTTGTTGCGATACAATTATAAACAAGAAATTTGAATTCCACCGACAAATCCCGCGCAACGATTTGAATTCCCCAACGAACTTCTCCGGACAGTCTTGCTTCCCGCCCCCTGCTTTCCCTTCCTCCCCAACTCCACCAATGTCTTCAGAGGACCTTTTTGAAACACTCTTCGTCATCGTTAGCCATACGACGGCCTTTCTACGGGACTCAGCAGCCGCCCTTGCTTCCCTTTCCAAGCAGTGCCAGCTAGCCCTCCTGGATTTACCCCAACGAGAACCTTTCTTTCCAACAACTACTTTCTCCGCAAGAACCCTCGACAGAATCCTCGCAAATGAAACAGACAGGAGTAACTACATTGTTAGCGGGATACAAACAGAGTGGGCCTGCTATTTTTCCTACACCTGCCCCGGACGCCTCTCACCCGCAACTCTTTTTCCCTTCAGACTATTGAAAGCCTTCCGGAACCCAAAGGAGGCTAACTCCAGTGCTGAACCCTTTGCTATGGCCCTTAACATCGCTCGTGACGCCATAGCCCTCGAAAGGGAAACAACTTTAAACTGCCGCGAGGTTGTCAACGAAGCTCTCAACGGCTTTCACCCTTTCCTCCCCGCGGTACGAGCACTGCGTCAGCTCCTACCATCCTTTGATCGCGCAATACACATCTGGACGAATCGCCTACAAGATTTTGTATCAGCATCAACGGTCCTGACCGTGAGCTCACCGACTGCGAAGACCGCGCGCTGCATCTATCTGACTACATTTCCCCCCAGAAAATCGACCGCCTTGCGTTACTTTCTAGAGAAGTGCAGGTTTATCGCATGGAAAGGGAGGATGAAGCAAGTGCAGACGTCCAACGAGCGATCAGAAGTAGACCTTGAATACTACAAATTTTTGCCCGACTACTATGCCCCTCTTCCTGTACAAATTACAATGCAAATGAATTTCTGCCTACTCTGCTCGTTCCCACTTCACCTTCCCACACATAAAACAAACACAGCGGACTTGTTTCTCAAAACCGACACCGCCCAGCACCTCGGCGCCCAACCCACTCCATTTGCGACACCCTCTTGTTTCCAAGAATCAACTCACACTACTTACCCTCCACCCATGAACAACACTAGCCGCTTTCTCCATCTCCTTGATCTCAGCACCAATTCTACGTCTTTGGCTCATGCGTATACGGCCACGTTTCCCCAAATTCGCGACGCTGCGCACAAACTTGTGTCCGACATGCACCTCAACGCACGCCCAGGATCGACCAAGAACCGGGATATGTCCCTTCGTGACATAGATGCCCTACAATCCCCTGCTACCAACATTATTCCCATCTTTTCTGTCGCCCTCAATGAGCAACTCCAACACCTGCAAGATCCACAACCTTCCCTTTCCTCCCAAATTACGGCTCTCCATTCATCCGTACACGCCCTCGACACGACCTTGCAGCACTACACCACTCTGGACGACACCCTTGAAGGATGCCGACGAACCATGCGGGTCTCCACTTCGCATGCAAGCGATAATTTTGAACGGTTCCGGTCTTTGCAGCACTTTACGACTTCAGCAAAGTCTGCTCTGACCGCTCGTTTGAAAGACCTTCGTCTTATTCTTTCTTCACCAGAAGTGAGTGACCTTCAACAACAACATTTGATTTTCCGACATATCGTTCTCACTGCCCTGCTCAACAGCCTGACTTCGACGACACGCTCGCAACAATACATGCCCGCATTATGCCCACGAATCTGGTACAAATTCTCTCTTAACAAACTTCCATTTTTTTGTTCCTGGGCCTGGAAAAATGAAGCGGGATCACAGCCTGAAATATATGTTAAAGGGATGTTACACTCTGCTTGTAATTGTTGGGGAGATGGGCCTTCGGAATTGAGAAGTGACTCCGAAAACGGACTTAGCTGCGTCCGCGGAAGTGCCCCAACGCTCGTCCCTTCCTGCCGCTCGCTCTCCTCATATCACATATACCACTACCAACATTTCCCCCCCATGGCCTCTCAAACTACTCTCCTCGACCTCTTCCAAATCCTTATTGGCGCCACCACTGTAGCGTCAAACGCGTCGATAGCAATCTTCCCAATCCGCCACCAACTAGCCGAGTTGCTCATTGCAACCCCCCTTCAACAAGGCCCCAAATTCTCTAAATCGACTACCACCCTCACCAATTCCATCAAAAGATTGGAAAGTAACGTCCCGAGACTCAATGAAACTTTCAAGCAAATCGAGGACGACTTAAACTCCAAGTGCGTATTTCTTTGCCGACATCTCAGCCTTTACCTACCTCTCCTCTCTCTTTTTTGTTCCAACAGTACTAGCTCAGCACTCAATACTCGCTCCCCTTCCACCGCACCCTACTATACCGCCTCCCTCGAAGGACGAATCGGCGCCCTCGACACCGCATATGCGGCCCTTCAGGCGATAGTGGAGGAGTATGATAGAATCATTACCTACATCGACGAGGACAGGAAGATGGTTCCCTCCATTTGCCCTACCGACAAGGCTACGGAAGGAGTTGCCCTCGCCGCCCGACTCCTACCCATTTCCCACAAGCTGCAAACCATTGGAGACGCCCTTCATACACGCCTGGCAGACATCTCTTTTTTGCAGAAACACGTCCAAGTAAGCACCCATCTCTACTACTATATTTTTCCCTCGTTCAAATTCTCCTTACAAACTCATACTGACGGAACCCACACCAGGCGTCTACCTTCGCCGCTGATCTCGCTACGATTAGTGCTACCTATAGTGCCGTACAGCAAGGAAGTGGTTTCTGATTTTTCCCCGCATTACGTAAATTTGATTACCTGTGCAACTCCGAAGTGTTTCCTGACTTTGCCCCAACACGATTTGACGGTTCGGCGACCCCAACGAGGCGAGATGAGCCCCACTTTTCTTGACAAGCTATTGATCCATCCCTCGTTGTCCATTATGAACCGTCAAAATCTACTTAAAAACCTTCTTGACCTACAACAGGTCACCTCTACTTTCACATCGACAGCCTCTAAGCTTCTCATCTCAGTATCCGACCATTCCCTTTTCACCCTCTCCCACATAACGAACGACCTAGATGACCTCTCCACTTTCTGCCTCAAAACATACTTCAACCACTTCAACGATTTGGCCAGGAACGAATCCGAAGATCAAGAGTTTATTCTTCTTGACCTCGAGAATCAGGACGTGTCCCCTGCCACCTCCCGCACTCTGCCACTAACGAATATTGGTCATAGATGCCTCGCCACCATGGACTTCATCCCCGACTACATGGACAACAACGCCGATCCAGCAGTCTTTACGACAACTAAAGAACCTATGGAACAGCTAATGTTCTATGCAGTGGAGGACGCCATTATCAGCAAGCTTCGAGTCACCACGACGTTTTATACGAGCCTTTCTAACCTCCTCGACATCACCCGTACCCTCTTTCCTCGCATAGAACACCATGCTCTATTGCGAATTGTTCATCTTCGCGACGCAGTAAAAACTCTCCTCGATGCATTTGATGGACGCTGTGACGAGTTGCGCTCAGCTACTTCGGTTAAAATGGTGAACCCTTTCCTTTGCCAGTACCAAGGCTCTACTAATCGTTTACTCTCGCCCCATAGGCCATTGATTATCTTGGAGCTCTGGAGCGGGAGATCTGCAATTTTTACCAGGTGCATATCAGGACAACGACAACCGACCTGCTCCACGAGTTGGAAATCAAACGATTGGAATGTAATTAAATTCAGATGTATCATCATACCATTACATGCGACTATAGTTTTTCTCAAAGTTACTGGTTATCCTAGGTCTTCTTTAACAACTGAGCCACGAGTATGTCCCCATAAGCACGGGAGCGTCGGGGTCAGTAGTAAGCTCGGACAACTGACAAATCCGTCGGGGACCTCTTTAAAAACCCACAACAGCCCCCTTCTTCCCACATCACGAATGGCAAACCAACAGCTAATTGAAAAGCTTTTTGAGCTTCACCACCATGCCGTTACCATTATTTCCCATACCTCGGCCATCATCCTTTCCGCGTCAATCCGATGTCAAGGGCTTCTTTTTACCCTTCCCCACAATACAGACCCAGTAGCTCTCATTTATATCGACTCTTACTTCAGGCGATTAAATGACTCGATCGAGCTGGAAAGGGATCGCCACCACCAAGTGCTGGAAGACCTCCGATCAGAGTACGTCTCCCTCCTTCCCTTGTCCATTCTAAACACCCTGATAAATTTCCACACACCACTCCTTATTTATCAACTTAGATGCCTACTCACCATTCGCACTAGCCCTATCAAAGGCACAATTCAACAATACGCCTCTTTCGAAACTTCCGCACTTGAACTGGTCAAGAATGCTATTCATTGTGCCCTGGAATTAACAGATGAATGTCGAATGACTGTATCTAACATATCCACGACGACAACCTTTCTTTTCCCGTCCCAAATCCCTCAAACGTTGCATCAGCTAACCGGCATTCTGAGTACCATAACTGCGCTCCGAGATACTCTTTCGGGTGCACCCGTCTTCACTTCCAATGTACTTCAAGTAAGCATATATCTTCCCTTGGCCTCTTCAGCCTCTAACCCTACAATCACTATCCTTGCCAGACCATTCATTCGCTCGCCACCCTCGCAACCCGCATTCACTACATTCGCACTGAAGGGGAGCAACAAGCAGCTGCAGACATGCGGATTGTTTGGGATACGGCCGCATCTGTGTAGCAAATTGCAACACTGTTTTTCCTCCCGTATCCTGTTTAAACGCTCGGTTCTGTTTGATCTCTTCATAAGTTCCTCTCTACTAATTTCGCACCCTAATTGCCCATTGATGCATGCGACATTTGTCATTATTCCGATCGTTCGGGATGTCATCGGAAAACTTACCATGATGCGTCATCATTACTGCTTATTCCACCTGAGTAAGCTGACAAGTTTACGACAGCAAATACAACCCCTAAATGACTCTACGGCCATGTATTTCATCCTGGTCGTTTCTAAGGAATCCTTCTCTCCTTTCTTTCTCATCATACCTCGAATGGAATTATACGTTCGACCTCCCGACAATACGTTCAATGAGTCCATCGTTGACATTCCCACGGGAAATGTCGCCTGCATTTATGGTCTTCCTTACTCCACGAGGACTTCGGCAATTGGTTTCCTTCCACGCCTCCTCATTTATCTGTGCGCCTTCCTTCGCATCCCGGATGAACGACGAGTTACTATGGCAATTATGGGTTTCGCAACTTGTACGCCCCCCCTAAAACTCAATAACCTGGGTATTAATTTCTTCGGACCTCCAGCGGGAACCGACCCCAATCCAGATTCGGCAATGATTGAAGGCCCGTACGATAATGAAGCCAACCCTCTTCAAACAATTGTGACTTTCTTACAAAGGAAACCAAGAGAGCACAATTTTATCCCTACGGACAATGGAGGAATGCGCGCCCCACACCTTCCTACAGACATCGCTCCTCACCTCCATTACTTTACAGACATTGACATCACTACCATGGGCGCTTATTTCCTTGCAGGAAAAAGGAACGACCCACATCGCACTTTACAATTTCGAGCAATCAAGGATTCCCTCGCATTAGAAGCTGACCAGTGGTTTCAGGCGAATAAGCTAGCTCCAGGGGAAGCTGCAGAAATGGTCGCCAAGCATTTTTCGCATCATCTCGTACCAATCACCGGGGAGGATAAACGTAAAACTTCTCGCAAAACGGAACAACCATGGTACATCGGAATTCGACTCCTCGAATATGACCCAATCATTATCAACGCTTTTACGACACCCGTCCCAGACCAACAGCTACCTCATTTGGTAGGCGCAGATGAGCTAGACATGACGTTTACGAAAGGGGACGAACGTCAATACGGAGTCTCAACCTACAACCTCGCCGGCAAATTCCTTCCTCCCCCACGCCCCACGGCCGGTGCCTTTGCAGTACGCATGTCAGGATTTAGGGACAATACGTCGATTCAAACAGTACTCATGCTCATGGACAAAGAGGTTCTTCAACATGCGGACAGGGAAAATCGCCAGGCAGAACGCCAGATACATGGGACAATAATGGGGGGTGAAATTTGGCCCATCACTGGTCAAAACCAATGGGAACAACCGATTTGGGTTGTATATTTCACACACTACGAAATCTACAACTACGCGACGCGTAGGATTGTGGTACACTCCTTGATCCTCGTCCATTTTTCGCAGCTAATTTTTATAACCCTTTCCCAGTGCCTCCCGCCAGTTTTGGGGCGAACAGCCGTAGCCGACAACGAAGTTCTTATGGAAGCAACCTGGGGCTGGAAATTCGTCCCTCGCAACGCAAACAGAACCTCGGGAACCGGTTCCATCAACAACACGATTGAATACGCCACCCTCCAGACACAGTTTGACTCCCTTAAAACATCCATGAACAACTCCTACGTTGAATTTCGAGGACTCGTCGAGAACACGCTGGCACATCAGGACCAAACAATCCATCAAATGGCCTCTCAGATGACTCTCACTGATGCACAAGTTGGCGTCGACCGTGCAAACAATAACCGACGTGATGCAAAATACGCTCTTGACAAAATTGAGGACAGACTGTATGTTGATTGGTTTCATCTAAATAACTTTTCTCTATCACAGCCGTTACCCACACTTATGCATACCCCTTCCCTTCGCAGCTACTCCGAAAAAAACGCACAACGACGAGCTAAATTCGAGGCTGATCTGGAAGATGCCAAGAAAGAATACGCCACGGCTGCTAAAACACTCGAAACCGCGGAACAATATTTGGAAGACACGAGACTTAGCAACCGACGATTAATTGAAATCCAACAAACGCCAGCGGCGAAACCTGCATCCCGCAAACGACGCATCCGGCCTGCCGACTCTTCACCGGCTGAATTACAGAATGGACCCCGTACAACGGAAGCCATGGAGGTGTGTTTCCAACTCCCTCATACACCAGTTTCGCTTAGGTCCAATCACTTATCTCTTTCCCCCCTTTTTCCCATAGGAATAAGTGCACTTATTCAAGTCCCCTTACAA
>JASZXU010000596.1:0-17438 GCA_035521515.1 Phenoliferia sp. Uapishka_3 | reverse complement strand
CCACCGTACGTCCCCCGCGATGACCCCAAATGCAACCTCCCCACTTCGGGTCGGCATCGAGCATCGCTGGGAGGAAAAGGGAAAAGGGAAATTGGCGCTTACACGTCCTATGATTGATCGAGGGAAGGAGAGAGGCTCTCCAGGTCGGAGAGGCTCAGGTCTGATCTGTTGATGCAGAAGGAGGGAAGTTGATTAGCAAACTGCGCGTCCATCAGCTTATGCGATGATAAGAGGACGAACGATGGGCGGCCAGCCTGACATGGCGCTGCTGTGACGTCCGTGACTTTGGCAGGTGGCTATTTAATGTCGTGAGAACTTGGTTCGGCGGGAGCAAGAGTGAGTGAGGAGAAGAGGAGGTCGGAGCACGTTTGCTTGAATGCGCCTTTGACATGCAGTAGCCTCAAACCGTCCTTCCGCGGAGTTGGAAGGTCGAGGAATTCCCGCGGGCGCAAGTCGTTAAATTTCTGCACATCGAAATAATCAGCGAGCACGGGGGAGAACAGGACAGGAAGCCATTTCGAAGAGAGCAAGTCTCCTCGAAGGAAGTGGAGGAGTAGGTTGGAGGAGAGGATCGAGGCGAGGTGACGTCGACCGCGCTTCCGGGAAGGGAATGACAATTCCTGAGCTTGAGAAGTTGGGGAAAGAGAAGGCAATCTCAGCACACTGAGCCAAAAGTTGAGCGAGGGAAAACTCACCAGTGAGAAACGCCAATGCGAATCAAATCGAGGTGTCGACTCCGTGCGTCCCCACCCTCCACTCTTCGCGTCCTCAATCTCTCCACGATCCCCCACTTCCTCCATAAGCACCCACTGAAAAGGAGAGAAAAACCCCGACCGCGCAACCTCTCCCCAAAGCTCGGGACAACTGGCGAACGGTCTTGTTGAATTGCCGAGACAGTCCTTGCGCTAACCCCCTACATCGCATTAACCAGTTTCGAAAGCCAAAAAGCAGGCTCTAGCCCCTTCACCCCTCACCCAAAAAAAAACGAAGTCCATGTACATATCAACCAACGGGGAAAAAGAAAAGGAGAAAAGTGAACGAGGGGACGCGGGGGGGTTTAAGACAACACCTGCTCAACAAAGTCCGCTCGTCAGTCACCGAGGGACAGAATGGGGGAAAGAGTAGGGGGAGACGAACGGCAAGAATAACGACTGTGAGAACTATGAGAAAAACGAGTAGGAGGTAAAACATTCGTCGGCCGGCTTTACGTTGGTATTCATGAGCGCGGGTGAGTTGTTCCGATGCTCCTCTCGTATCTTGTCCAACATTGTAAACATTCGTCGCGATGTTGTCTACCAATGGTAAAGCAAGAAAAGAAATTTGTAAGCCTTCGGTACCCACCCACCTGAATGAGGAGAAAACAAAACGGAGGGGACGAACCAACAAAAGACTGTTGATCGTTGACCAAGGTTCCAATATCCTTGAAGATCTGATTAAGCTCGACTATTCCTTGCTCGATTTGCTCGATTTCTCCTTCCCGTTCTTGAATGAGTTGTTCTCGAAATTCGACTTCTGAATCCGGGATGCCATCCATCGTTTCTTGAAGTTCCAAAAGTTGTCCTTCGGCTCCACCATTATCCCTCGAATCTCTGTCGGGCCAGACGAAGATTTATCAGCGTTTAAAACGTATTCAAAAATGATGAGGAGGATGAGGACGAACGAAGGTTCTCTCCCCGAAGCCGTATCATTCATCAACGTAGTCTTTGCTCTTTCAACAAAAGTTCGTTGTCGTTCCGCACTTCTAGTTTGAGCATGTTGGAAAGAAACGACAGCTTTCTTATAGTCCGAAGAAATCTTTGCGAGCTCTTGTCGGTGCTGACGGTCGGAGGGAGAGAGTTCGACGGCTGCTAGCTTCTTGAGGTCGCCGGTTGAGTCTTTGACTACTTCTCGAGTTACTTCAGTTAGGTCGTGTCTGTTTTAGGTTGTGGGAAAGAAGTTGGTTTAGCTGCTGTGACTTCGCGGGCGGGGAAGATGCGATTCGAGTCCTTTGGATGGTACTGTCTGCGACATAGCACTTGCGTCGCTCGCGGCTATTCCCAAGATCACTATGTAGACAGAAGCCTTGCCTGAAGACCTTCAGCCGTATTGACCGGGGGCGCCTACTTGATGATACCGCGAGGGCAAGCCTGAACAGCTTCGGACCCACCTCCATCCCGCTCGCGATATCACCAACATGGCGCAAAGATTCGCTCTGCCGTCCCGCGCCCTCATCCAGCCACCATCACTCACCCCACCTCTTGACCTCAAGCCTTGCCCGAAGCGTCCCACTCGCACTAAACAATCGAGAAGCGCCCCCACTGACGCCACTCCACCCGATCCCCTAATCCCAACCCAACTCACAATTTCCTCCTCAAATCTGGATTATCTTTCGGTGTGCCCAGTAAATCAACGAATTTAGTGATTGCGGAAACGTTTGCGTTGATCTTGTGTATTTGGATGGAGACGACTCGGGCGAGGGAGCGGAAGGTGAGGTCGGCATCTGGTTTGGGACGGGGATTGGTGAGCTGCGTAGGGAGGTGGGAGTGTAGTGGAGGTGAGGGGAAGAAGTACCTGGATCGATTGAAGTGTCTCTTGCTAATGGCGCTCTCTCGCCTAAACCGCGTTCGAGGTCGGCGAAACTCCTGTGGGCATGAGAGACTTGGGTTCAGCTATTTGGAGTGTAATAGAAACACTAGATTGCTTACATTTGAGGTTGTAAGTGGTTGAAAGTGCAAGAAGTTGGCAATGAAGTGACGATTCTGGATGATGTGTCCAGCTGCGCTTTCAAGTGGTTGCTCCTTGTCTCTTGTCCTTGTCGCCCATCGTCGCGATGCAGCCTCAGCAGCCTCAACAGCATACTGGACAGCCTCAGGGACAAGCAGGTCGGCCACCTTATCCTGCAGGACAACCTTCTCAACCTGGGCAAAGTCATCCTCGACCTCCATTCGATCCACGCACGGGTCAACCACTTCATCCAACTCAGCCACTCCATCCAGCCCAACAGCAATTTCAACAACAGCAGAGTTACAGAGGTCAATCTCCTGCAAATCAACAACAACAAATTAGACAAGAAGCGACTCGCTCTCCTCTCCAGCAGCAACAGCAGCAACACCCGAGTGCACTCGCTCATGATCAAAGACAAGGTCCTCCACCTGGCATGAACCAACAATCTCACTCTCCAAATGCTATCGCTCAACAAATTGGAAACATGCATCTACAATCTCCTCCTCCACCGGTACAAGCTCCCATAGCAAACGAGGTCAGTGACGCGTCCACAACTTGAGACTCCAAAACACGTCGTGACTGAACTAACTAACTCTCTCTTTCGTTCGCTGCACAGCCACCAGTCACAAAAGGAAAACGATCAGCAAGAGCTTATCATGCTCCTACCGACGCTCCTCCTTCAAATTCAAACTTCCAACAACAGCAACAACCTCCCTACAACGGCGGCGGCGGACCTGGAGGACCTGGAGGACCCCAAGATTTCCAACAACCTCACGATCCTCGTTCCCAATACCCAACCGACCCACGTCTCCAACAAGATCCACGCCAATACGCGAACCACCAACAAGGCGGAGGCGGAGGCGGCGGTTACCAAAATGATCCGAACCCACCTCAGCATCCTCAACATATGTCGCAGATGCAGCAGGATCAACAGAGGCAGATGCATCAGCAACAACAACAACAGTATCCGAGAGAAGCTGCTTTGCCACAACCTCCTCATTCCCAAGGACAGAGATTACCTCCGAAGAGTAGGGTCAAGATTGATCCAGATCATATTCCTAGTCCCGTTACTGTTCAGGAGGTTAGTGCATCGAGGGCAGGAAGGGAATTGGGCCTGGGACTTGAGACTAATTATTTTGGGGAAATCGCAGGTCGACCAGCAACTCTATCGCACAGAGCCTTTCTTGACTTGCGCTCGTACCGCCGCTCCTCTCGCCACGACTGATTTCATCGCCATTGATCAAGGTTCCTACTTTCCTCCCTTGTACCCCCAGGAAACACCTGCTAAACGACTTCTCAATTAGGAAACTCCTCCCCCCGATTCATCCGCATGACAACCTACAACCTCCCCCACACGGACGACCTCGCTATCGCTTCTCAACTTCCTCTCGGTCTCGTCATTCAACCTTTTGCGCCTCTCAGAGCGGAAGAAGGTGCAGTACCCGTTGTCGACTTTGGAGATGTCGGACCTCCGAGATGTCAGAGATGTAGAGGGTACATTAATGCTTGGTGTATGTTTGTCGATGGAGGGCAAAAGTTTATTTGTAACCTTTGTGGGGGTAGTACTGAAGGTACGTTCCTTCTTTTCTGTTCAATCCCTTTCGATTTACCTCTCGATTGATTAAACAAGAAAAAGAGAACTAACTTTCATCCACCACTCGCTGGATCAACAGTCGCCTCTGAATATTTCTCCCACCTCGACATGTCCCAACGTCGACTCGACCTAGACCTCCGACCCGAACTCCGACTCGGTTCCGTCGATTTCGTCGTCGGAAAAGAATATTGGGTTCAAGATAATCCATCTCAACCTGGCTCTTCACCACGAGAACCAACTCCTTTACATTACATCTTTGCTATCGACGTTAGCTTTGCTAGTGCTAGATGTGGTTTGGTTAAAGAAGTTGTGGCGGGGTTGAAGGAATTGTTTTATCCGACTGGGGAGGGAGAACCGGAGAGTGGATTGCCGGTGGGGGCTAAAGTCGCGATTATGACTTTTGATAGGACAGTTCAGTTCTTTAACCTCAAGGTGCGTTTTCCTGGACCCTCTTCGGTGGGAAGACATTACGAACGGGGAAGAGATCGCTGACTTTTGATTGGAATGGCAGGCCGGACTCGACCAGGCGCAAATGCTCGTCGTGCCAGATCTCAACGACATGTTTTTGCCGCTCAGCGAAGGGTTCCTCGTCGATCCGATAGAGTCTCGTTCCGTCATCGAAAGCTTGCTCGACTCGCTACCAACGCTGGCCGTGGAGAGTTCCATCGTTGAAGCTGCTTTGGGTGGTCCTATGAAAGCCGCCACAGTAGCTCTCGTGAGTCCCCTTTCTTTCCTTTCCTCAATCGTCCGCCCTCCTATTCAAAATCAGCTGGCTTATTCATTCGACTACCCTAGAAAACTCTCGGTGGACAAGTCAACATCTTCCAAACTTCACTCCCGACCGTCGGTCCAGGAACGCTCAAACATCGAGAAGATACGAAATTGTACGGCACAGATCGAGAAAAGACTCTCTTCATTCCTCAAGATACTTTCTATCGAGCTACGGCAGAGGAATGTGTGGAATCGGGTATTGGAGTCAATCTTTTCTTGTTTCCTACGCAGTATATTGATGTTGCTAGTCTTGGTGAGTCCTCTCGCTTTCTTTTTCACTTTTGAGCTTGAGGAGATTGAGGGAACTGATGAGGAAATTCTGTGGTGTTGGTTGGTAGGTGTTCTTCCTGGGATTACGGGAGGAGAACTCTTTTTCCATCCACGCTTTGAGCCAGTGAGAGATGGAGCAAAGTTGAGAGCGGAGATTAAGAGGGTTGCTCAGCGAGAGACTGGATATAGCGTTACTATGCGTATTCGTTGTTCGAACGGTTTGTCCTCTCCTTTCTTCCTTTTGGTCCAAACAAAAAGGCTCAAGAAAATCCAACCAACAGGCCTCCGAATCGCCGACCATTTCGGAAACTTTTTCCAACGAAACGTCACCGACCTCGAATTCGGTATCCTCGATGCCGACAAAGCCGTCGCTGCCCGAATCAAACATGAAGGAAAACTAGACGAAAAAGTCGACGCTCATTTCCAGTGTGCTGTTCTTTACACTTCGGCGTCGGGTCAGAGAAGGGTCAGGGTTCATAATATCGCTGTTCCCGTGACGAGTTTGTTGGCGAACGTGTTTCGATTCGCGGATATGGATACTACGTTGGCTTATATCTCGAAGGAATGTGAGTGGCTTCGATGGTTTTTTTTTGGGGGCGCTGGAGAGAAGGCTGATGGTGGTTTCTTTGGGTTGGGGTTGGTAGCTATCTCGCAAACGGCTTCGAAGACGCTCAGGCAGGTCAGGGATCAACTTACGGATTCTTGTGTAAAGGCGCTTTTGGCGTATCGCAAACATTGTGCTTCTTCGACTTCTCCGGCTCAGGTTAGTTGACATGCTTTGATCGTTTGAGATAAGCGCGCGATTGACGAGTGATTTTACTGCAGCTCATACTTCCCGAGTCGTTCAAGCTTTTCCCGTTGTACGCTCTTGCCTTGATGAAGTCCAAGGCACTCAAAGGTCCGTCGTCTTTCCTTATCCTTTCAAGAGTGGATGAACTGACACGAGTACTGCTCATCAGGAGGACCCGTCGCATCCGACGTTCGTACATGGCACATGCGACTCATCAAATCTGCCGGAGTAGCCGCCACCGTTGGACTACTCTATCCTCGAATGTTCCCCGTCCACACTCTTGCCGATGAAGTCGGTTTCCCCGATGAATCTGGTCGATTGATTCTGCCGCCCCTTATTCGAACGAGCTATGTTCGTATGGAACCGAATGGAGCTTATTTGATTGGTTAGTAGCCGTGACGTTTTGGTTCAGATTATTTTGGGCAGATTGTGCTGATGCTGATGTTGTGTCTGGGTTAATAGAGAATGGAGAGATTGCGATCATTTGGTTTGGATCGTCTGTATCTCCTAGGATTCTGCAGGATTTGTATGGCGTCGAGAACGCCGAGGAGCTCGATGTTCGCATGGTTCGTCTCGCCGCTCCGCTCCACCCTGAAAGACCAGCAATAACTAACTTTATCCTTCTCGCAGGGCACCCTCCCCTCCCTCCCCACTCGTCTCTCGACCCAACTACGCAACATCATTTCGTACTTTGAAATCCAAAGAGGTGGGAAAAGTCTGCCGATCCTCATCGCGCGTCAAAATGTCGATGGGACAGAGATTGAGTTTAGTAATATGCTCGTTGAGGATGCTAATAATGAGGGGCTTTCGTATCCTGGTGAGTTCTCTTCGGTTTACCGGTCGTTTTTTAGCGGGCGCTGACTTTACATGTGGCAGACTACCTCTGCGCTGTTCATGCTGCGATTCAGAGTCGACAAGAGGGAGAGAAGGGTGGAGAATCGTCAGGGACATCTCTCTATAATTCCTTCCTTAATTGATTGCAAAGAAGAAGATTGTGATCGATAGAACGAAGCGAGGTGAACATGAACACGCGCGGCGGCTTGGGGAGAGGCGACAACGCGAGCGGCCCTGCTGTTCACATCGCGCGTACCGTTGCTTTCGAGCACTAACGATTACTCTTATGTGCTCCAAGGAACTCTCTCTCCTCCTCCTCTCAGCGATGCTGAAACTTCGGCAGAGTCCTTTGTGAAAACGGCAGAGTGTCTTCGTCACCCGAGAGCTTGACTTTAGTTGCCGCAGAGCTTTCTCGACATCAGACCATCAGCGTTTTCGCCTTGTCGTGACTCTCATTCAGTCCTCCTCCTCAGAACACAGTAGAAGTTCAACCAAATAAGAAGCTATAAAGTTGTCCAAACGGCAACACTAATCATCGCCGCCGATAAGTCCGTCGACTCCGGGCCGCAATTTTGAGTCAACCGGCTAAGTTCAACGCGCTCCCTTATCCCCCAAACCATGTGGTGATACCGCTATAACCCTTATACACCACCATGAGCGACCTTCTCTCTCCACCTTCCACCCTCCGACCTACTCGCTCCCATTCAGCCTCCGTCCCTCGCCAACCCTCACGAACGAGGACTCGGATTCACAGCGACCCCGGCGCATCAGCACACGACCTTCCGTCCTGCTTTGCACTAAATGACCTCGATCTCATTCGATCTATCTCTCGAAACTCTCAAGGCGGTGAGAATTACCGCGGAGGGGGAGGCTTGGGGAAGAGTGGCTCGCGAGTCAGCGCGTTGGGATCGAACGCGGTGGTGGGTATGAGCGGCAAGATCGGGGGAGATCATGTAGAGGAAGAGGCGGAGAGGGATGGAGGAGTGATGGATGAAGAAGCCGGGTTAGGGAAGGATGATGAAGTGATACTGGAAACGGACGCTCATGCGGAAGCGATGTACGAGCGCTTCACGGAACGGCGCAAAGGAGGAATTGTCGCGGTGGTCGCTTTTGCTGCTGTTCTGGCTCGTGAGTCAGGATCTTTGTACCATAAGGATTTCATTGGAGTTGTAAACTACTGACAATTCTCGTTGCCGTGTAGCTTTCTCCTCGTCTGCTTTCCTCCCTTCCATTCCATCCATTGTTGTCGACTTGAATACAACCGCCACGATTCTTAATATCACTGTGGCTATCTTTATTCTTGTGATTGGTATCACACCTTTAATCTGGTAAGGGAATTAGCTCACGTTTCTTCAATTTTGCGCTCATCATTTGGTTGTTGCAGGGCCCCGTTTTCCGGCGTTTGTGGGTGTTGCTCGCTTTCTTTCCTATGAGAGACAATACTGACTCTTTCTTAAGACGGGAGGAAGCCAATATACATCATCAGTCTTCCTATTTTCACCCTCGGGTCTCTCGGAGTTGCTCTGTCGCCAAATCTCACAGTACGTCGAGACCCGACGTTTTGATTTTGCGATTATTTCTGACGCGCTACCTGCCCTTTCAGAGTTTGATTATTACCCGAGTAATACAGGTATCGTTGACATTATGATCGCTCCTCTTCTTGCATCAATCTGACGTCAATCTGCGGACAGGGTGCGGGTTCGAGTGCCGTTCTTTCCGTAGGCGCGGGAACAATTGGTGATTTGTATCCTCGAGAACGGCGAGGGAAAGCTATGGTGAGTCTCCAGCGATCCTCTCATAGGTCACAGCTGATCAATTTTGCTTTTTCAGGGTTTATTTTATTCTGGTGGGTCCCATCACGTTGCACTTCGCAGCTCCTGCGATGAAAAGCTTACCATCTTACATAGGCGTACTCATCGGCCCCTCCGTCGCTCCAGCTGTGGCCGGAGTCCTCACCGAATATGTCTACGAGGGCTGGAGAGCGATGCAGTGGCTTCTCTTCGCCATGGGTGCCCTCGCCTGCCTCCTTGTCGTCTTTGTGCTCCCCGAAACAAGTCATGCGCGTGGCGTCGATTTGATACGAGCGGAACGGGATGAGAAGCGGGCATTGGAACGGAAGGAGCGAGGGGAACTAGAAGCGGTTGTGGAAGAGAGGACAGGGTGGTGGAAGAAGATAACTGGGGACTTCATATGGGTCGGTATCAACCCCTTGGGACCGCTGAAGCTGTTAGCCAGGCCACATATTCTGGCTATGGTGAGTCGAATACCTTTCGAAAATACTTCGTTACTGAGCCTAGCTTATGCAGTCCATCAACTCGAGTTTCGTGCTCATGTCGACCTACAGTGCGTTCTGATTTTGCACCCGTCGATTTTGTGCTGAACTATTTTCGCCCATCAGCCGTCTTGGTGCCACTGGGAGAAACGCTTGCGCCTCGATACAATATCACAAATAGTGCGATTCTCGGATGCTTTTACCTCGCTCAAGGTGAGTCGGTCTTCGTCCCCTCTCCTCTGCAGCACTGAATCATTATCCGACGTTCCAGGTCTTGGCAACTATTTCGCAGCGCAGTGGACTGGTCGATATGCCGACTGGACTCTTCGCATATGGCTGAAGAAGCGAAATGGCGTCTACGTCGCAGAGGATCGTCTGAAGGCGACACTTATCGGCGGAGGGTTCATCTTGCCTGTCGCGGTGCTAGCACTCGGCTGGACGTTGGAGAAAGCGAGTGGAACAGGTGGCATCGTAGCTGCCGTCATTCTGTTGTTTATTAACGGTATCGGTCTCATGGTGTGCTTACACTTCATTTCTGTGTCGCGCCGCCTTCCACTGACTGACGTCGACTTCTTCAGATTGTGCTGACGCCTGCTAACACATACTGCATCGATGTAAAGCCATCTCTTATGGTAAGTCAAATTTATAACCCGGACTCACTTCACTTTCTGAGCACAGGTCATGCAAAATCGCTCAGCGGAAGTGATAGCAGTGAACAACTGTTGCCGCTACGTGATATCTGCAGCAGCATCAGCCTTTGTCCTTCCAATGATTGTGAGTCGACCGTCTTTCTTGATCAAAGATCCAGCTAATGCAACTTCCGCTTCCAGCAAGCTATCGGGGTCGGCTGGACAAATACTTTCTCCGCACTCATCGTCTGGTTAGGTTTCGGTCTGGTACTATTCACGATCAAATATGGCGCGAGGATGCGTGCCTACGGAGATGATGGAGAGGAAGGAAGTGCGGGAGAGATGCGGGATGCGAAGGAGCTTGAGGAAAAGAGGCGAGCCAGCGAGACTACGCTTGTGAGGGACGAAAAGAGCGAAGGGTTGGGCGACGGTAGGCCGCCAGATGACGATGCGCATGTTCAGGAGAAGGATGATAAGGTGTTGTAGAACTAACCCTTTGCTGGATGCTGAAAAAAATAGATTCCGAGAGGAATGTTACACGCTCGTTCCCCCGAGAGTCGTCGCGAGGATTAGAGAGATCGCCGCGCACCCGTTGCATCCCGACCTCGTCAACTCAGTTCGGTGTCATTCCGTACTCTTCTCCTCCCTACAACTCATTCGGAGCATCTATCTACTCAGTCTACACTTGCTCGCGCCCTTGTCCCGTCCTCTCCATCACCAGACATGTCAGACAACCCTCAAGAGCCCATTCAGTTGGCCCAGCGCCTCGACTTCGAGTCCAAGCTTTTCAGTGAAGGGTAAGTCTGCTCTTTAGTCTCTGAACTCTAATCTGCTCGGGTCTAATGGGACGTTTGGTTCTCAGTGATGATTCTGCAGCGGTAGAAGCTCGGCGTGAAGCGCACCTGGCGGACGTCAAAGCGAAGGCGGGGGCGGAAGTTGAGCATGTGAGCTTTGGCCGGACGAGTCCTCGGCGAAGATTATGATTCTAATCGAAACGTTTATGATCAAATTACGTAGGCAAAAGAAGTCGCTGCCGCGCACAAGAAAGCGCTGGGAGGAGAAAAGGATGAGGTGGTGGACCTTGCGAAGGTACCCGCGGAATGAGCGTACAAACCGGAGTATATGTTGCACGAAGTGGGATGTCCTGTTATGTACACTGGAAGCACCTAATTGAAGGCTCACACGAGATTTTGATCGTTGCCTTTGTCAACATGGGGCTGGCGCTCTGACCGTGTTTCTTTCCAGGCCAGAGAAACACAACGAGAACCCTCAAAACTCAAAACGAAGAACAGAGAATCACCCGGGGCGTGAGGCTGTGGAGGAATATGTCGAAGTGCTCCGAATCCTTCGTGTCCTTTTTGGGACGGGCTCCAAGTCTCTCAGGAAAGAATTCGCTGCGACAGCCTGGTAGTGACTTTTTCTCTCCAACGTCGAGGTT
This sequence comes from Phenoliferia sp. Uapishka_3, assembly GCA_035521515.1. Classification (NCBI taxonomy): domain Eukaryota; kingdom Fungi; phylum Basidiomycota; class Microbotryomycetes; order Kriegeriales; family Kriegeriaceae; genus Phenoliferia; species Phenoliferia sp. Uapishka_3. The sequence goes on along the minus strand of JASZXU010000596.1, from coordinate 6,137 downwards.
CAGGATGAGCGTGTGCTGATTCCTTGTGTAGATTCAAACACTTTTTCACCCAGCTCTTGCAAAGACTTCGACGAGCTCTGCTGTGACATTGTTAGAGCGGGCTGCCTTGCTTCGCAGGCTGCCTTCACCGCCTCCCGGATCTCATCGCGCGCGCTTTATCTTCAGTGTTTCTGTCTGTGCCTTGATCGATCAGCCCGGCAGGGTTCTCGAAAGCGAGTAGCATACCCTTACGGGTGCGGATGCGCGAATGCACTGCGTGGAAGCGAGGGGGCTGGGAGGTCCCTTGTTGGAGCTTCGTGGCCAAATCGCGAGGCAGCTCGCGGAATACTGCCAACGTACGTCCGACATCCCTCAGTTCTATTGACTCGGCCAAGCGTGGGCTATCACCAATATCCAAAGGTATGAAGTGTTCCCTTCCCTTCAGTCCCCTCTTTAACTTCTTCAACTCACCTTGCCGCGATCCTCTCTTACCTTCTCAACATACAACACCAACTCGCTCACTTCCAGTCCCATTCGAGCTCATCCGGCCTCGCTTACTGTCTCCTCACACATCTTTCACCTCACCTAAATTTAAAAACGACCAGCGACGAACATGCTGTCACTCTCTATCTGTGTCTCCGACCCTTTACCAGTAACTGGTGCCACCCGCCATACAACCTCGCACGAGTCAAACACATCCCCGGTCCCTAACTGCGATCCATCCACTTCATCTTCGATCCCCTACAGTCTCCATACCTCCTTCGTCCTAACTTTTTCTCCGACGTCTACACCAATCCAACTCGCCGCCTTCCTCTCCAGCGCACCCCTGGGTCGTACTTCCCGACCCTCGTGGCTAGCCGACCAAAGTTCTTTCCTTCGTCCCCCGCCACCCTTCGCTTTCGTACCTATCGATGGATCCGAAGCAATGGAAACCAAACTTTTAGCGCTCAAGATGCCCTTCGGAAACTATCGAGGCCTGGTCTGGAACTTCTGGCACCAACTTCGCAGGGGGTCGTTCAGATTGGGACCTACTTCTCGCAAGGCGGATCTCATCAGGGCATTATTCGTAGCTGGATTGAGCAAAACCTCAGCGGAGAAGCAGGTTGAGACGCTTCGGGGCTTGGAGGGTGAATGAGGATGTTGGGTTCTTGTGGCGTCGTGCGGATCGGTCTTAGTTGCTGTTCCTTTAATCTATTCATCTGTTTACCTTGTAAGAATTTAAGTGAACATTTTCATTTTTAGCCTGGAAAACCCGAGGTATCCGGCACTCGTAGTATTGGCAGATCTGTAAAGTTTACAGTCGGACCCCTCGTCGCCTGCCGTTTCCGAGATGAGTGAGTTCATTGGTACCATCTTTGATATCAAGGTGATCATATTATACCACTGGTGAAATTTCCAGCGTGGAGAAGCATAAATCGCGAGGGTATTCAAAAGGGAAGGCAGACGACCCATTATGCCAACCTCGGAAGTTGGTTTCGCTTAGTCCTCATCGGGGCCCAGACGACAGCCAAAGGAAGGCCGCAGGATATTTAAGGAAAGCTCAAGAGCTGCTGGGATTGTCTGCCGGGCTTCAAATTGTGAGCTTGTGTTGCGCCTCGTTGTGGCCGCGTAGCTTTCCATGGCCAAACGTCGAGCGAAATCTTTGCACGCATGTATCACAAAAGAGGCGGAGATCAGTCGAGTGCAAGTGTAGTAGAGCGATGCGTACCGGTGAACTTGTGAAGCCGAGAATCTGGAGATTCAAGCAAAACATCAGCTGGAGCCGGAAGGCGCCTTCGCGTCCCTCCGCTCACCTCCCCCAAAAAGCCGACCCTGTGATGGAATGGCTCACAAAGACACAGCACCACGTGACCTACCCAGGACTCGAACCTGGAATCTCCTGATTCGTAGTCAGACGCCTTAAAGCAGGCCGTCGATGGATCATGGGAGAGGAGACGAGTTTGATTGTCGATCAGCGTCTGTCAAATTTGAAAAAAGTTAGATCAAGCCTCAAGGATCAACCTGCTTCCTATTCATCAACAACGTTATCGACCCTCGAACTCGAAGCTCGAAGCTCCTCGAGCCTTCGCAGCTATTACGTCGACGTCTCTTGCAAGAAATCGATCGCGCGTTCGTGTGCTCACCATACATTGTTCGAGAGGGTGTCACTTATACTGTATCCATCACACACGTGATCATTGGTGCCGTCTCAAACGGAAGGGCGAAACGGCGACCTGCGTTGTCCGGCAGTGCATCCTGTCTCTTCCACTTTTTTAAGGCTTACAGGCGTGTAATGTCAATCTGGAGAATGAACATGTGTTGATTATCGCAGTGCTTTGACCTGCTTTGTCGATGATGACTGACTATAGACTCATGAAGAGCTTGCTCACTTTGAGGCGAGCTCGAGCGGCGGGCGACGTCGCCGAGTCGGAAGAGTCACCGTCTCGTCAATCATTCTGGAATGTTCGTGTGGAAAATGGTTTTTGAGCCGAGTGAGTAACATTGTTCGGGGAAAGGAACGGGAGTCACGAGCACCGCGGAGTAAGCAAAGTGGAGGCTTTTGCACGTATGGCGAGTCGGACGGAAGAGTTTCACCACGATTTCGCCCGAATCGCGAATTGAGACCAGCGCGGCAGGCGCGGAGTGCTGAGCCCCCACCCCCAACTTACTATACAGGTCTAGTCAGGTAAATCAGCTCGCTCAATCACTTCCCACGACAATCCTCTCGTCCCGCCGCCGGTTTGGGGAGATTTCGCTGGTCGCGCGAAGCGGAAATGAGGGAGCGATTGGTGAAATTCCTGCACGCGGCCTGGGGTGCGCGGCAGGTGGAACAGGGGGCGGAAGGGAGGCTTCAAGAGCAGACGTTGCGTTGCTGGAGAGGCCGTTGGAATGGTTTTGGCGGGCTGGGAGGGCGATGGATTGGCGGGCCGGACCAGAGGCAGGGCGACCGGAGGTGATGACTGAGCTTACGGAGCATAGGTGCTGACCAACTTTCTTCTTTCTTTCCCTCGCAAACCTACCCAACCGTCTCCTTCTTCCCACTTCCTCACCTACCACCGAATCTCTCACCACCCCTCCCGCCCTTCACCTCGTCACTCTCCTACTCCATCGCCACCAATCAACAGTCATGGGTCGCCGTCCAGCTCGTTGCTACCGCTACTGTAAGAACAAGCCGTACCCCAAGAGTCGCTACAACCGTGGTGTACCCGACCCCAAGATCCGTATCTTCGATCTCGTACGTCCAGTCGTTGCGAGGGGAGATCCACCCGAATGCGCTGCTGAACAATGTTTGCTTCATCTCACAGGGACGCAAGAAGGCTAACGTAGACGACTTCGTGAGTGCTTTATTCCTCCTCGAAGGTCAGGACGAGAGGCTGACTCGATTCCGTTTCCTCTCCAGCCCTTCTGTTGCCACCTCGTTTCCAACGAGTACGAGCAGCTCTCCTCTGAGGCTCTCGAGGCGGCCCGTATTTGTGCCAACAAGTACGTCGTCAAGACCTCCGGAAAGGACTCCTTCCATCTCCGTGTCCGTGTCCACCCCCACCACACCATCCGTGCCCACAAGACCCTCTCTTGCGCCGGAGCCGATAGGCTCTCGTCCGGTATGCGTGGAGCTTGGGGATCCGCCATCGGAAAGGTCGCCCGTGTCAACATTGGACAGGTCATCCTCTCCATCCGTTGCAAGGACTCCAACAAGGCCGTCGTCATGGAGGCCTTCCGTCGCGCCCAGTACAAGTTCCCCGGACGCCAAAAGATCATTGTACGTCGGATCGACCCGTGACGCATTTCGCTGTGGCAGCTGCTGACTGCTTTTACGTCTGCAGGTCTCCAAGAAGTGGGGATTCACCGACCTTACCCGTGAGGAGTACACCTCCCAGCGTGACGCCGGACTTATGATGCAAGATGGATGCTACGGTACGGTTCTTTCTTCTTGTCGGACGAAGACTCGGTGGCTGATGATCATCTTCCACCGACAGTTCAGTTCCTTACCCCCCACGGCCCCCTCGAGGACAACCTCCGCGCCCTTGCCCGTGTCGCCGCCGCGTAAAGATATGGTACTATTTGCAAACCACCTTCAGTTACCAAATGTTGCACTCTGTGACGTGCTCTGTGGTGTACGAGGTCGCTTTGTGGAGACTGAACAAAGTAGGGCAGGTTATAAGCGGAGAGAGCAGGGAGTCTAGCTCGAGTTTCGGACTGTGGCTCTTCGGCAGCGTTGCGTTCGCTATTTGAATCGCTCCATACACAATTGAGGATTGGCTGTGCGAGACTCAATAAGTTCCTGAAAGCTCGGGCACGACTAGAACGCTAACACCTGCCTTCCCTGGCGCTTTTATGGTTGAGGCAAAATCGCTCAGCATTGTGGACTATTCAACTTCCCTTGAGCCCGACGAGGAAGGCTGCAAACTTGATGATGTTGTTCGGGGGAAAAGGCGCGGCCACCTTGCGAATGAAGTCGTCAGGATTATGCAACATTTCAGGTTCTGGCTGTAGGTAGGTATGATTCCATGAGACGTCTCCATCAAAATTGGGTTCTCAGTTCCATATGTCATCTAATTGACGTGGAAGAACGGACAAAACGACCTAGACAGGCATCCTTTAGGAGTATCGTCCCACATGCAATCCGCATCATACCGGTCCAGCTGGTGGCGCAAACGATCGTCAGCTTCAACGTATTTCAAGTATAGATAGAAAGAAATCGCCTCACCTGGAGCCGCTTGAAATTGGGGTCCCAGGTTTCCCTGGCGCCCGACGAGATGCCGGGCATTTTGTTGATGTTGCCCGACGACACGTAGATTTCATAGTGCCTCTTTTCCTGCGCCTTCCGCTCCCTTCTTTCTGATGGTGTCTCATCCTCCTCGTAATCTCCTTCTGGAATGAGGACAGTCGGAGCCCACGGGAGGCAGGTGCCAAAGTGTCGAAAGTTGATGGCGAGAGAGAAAAATGCCGAGTCACCAGTCGTGGGTCGAATCAATGTCATTGGTACGTTCCCCGGCACCAGGTTCGCAAGAGTATGAACTCGCCCACCTCGAAGGGGCTTGCACGATTGGATAACTTCCCAGCAGCTGACTTCATGCGTGAATGAAGGGCTACACCGAGCGTCTGCTGTTGGTGGCTGATCGGCGAGGAGGAGGTCGGGCGGCTGATATCCAAGCCATTCAATATCTGCGTCGCCAGATTTTCCATCGTATGTCCAGGTGATCCTGTAGTGGGCGCGATGGGTGAGGTTTCCGAGGTCATTCGTGACGTCGCGGCCGGAGCCGGCTTTGCGCAGGTTGAAAGTTCCGGTAAGGATGGCGAGAAGTTTGCAGTTGGCGTTTAGCTGTGTTGAAAGCTGTTTGCAGGCGGCCCTGTGGGACGGCCAAGCTGCCTTTTGATGTTTTGCAGAGCAATATTGCTTGAACTTCAGACAATAACGTTTCAGCGAACGTCTACTATCCGCCGAAGCACCTGAAGCATGAAGGGAAACACTCACTCGACAAGCGGAACAGCGAAGAGCCGCCTTCTTGTCGCAGACGTCCGAACAGGAAGTATCTCGCGCCTGCACGCCATGTTGTTTGGCTTGCTCATATGCCGTCTTCCGCCGGTCTGTTTTATCCTTCTCGTTCCGCCAACTTCTCAGCTCCTCCCTCATGTGCATGTGGTTTAGCTCGCAGCGCCCGCAAATTTCCAGAAAGTGCGGCCGGCAGCGGGCAGTTCCATCGCCACCAGATACGGGGTTGTCGAATTCGAGACCGGTGCCGGCGAGTGCCTCATCCAGTGGGTCAAAGTAGGCTTGCCATGGGTCGTTGTGCTGAGTCATGGAAGTTGAGGGCGCGTCGAGTCGCTACGGGTTGAGTGAAGAGGCGGTGTGCACGTCTGAGCTGATGATCGAATCCATGAGCCATGGGAGCGCACCTGAATTCTGCTTACGTTTGAAGTAGAAGTCGAAGTGTGCGGAGCGTCGAGAAAAGGCAAATCGTGATGAACTTTGTCAAGAATCAATCGCCTTTCCAAGTCTTATATCCGACCCCTGAATTGCGACGTCTTGAGCGCTACACGACCTTCTCCTTTCCCTTCCCCTTCACATCAACTTTCTCGACCTTCACCTCTGCCGCTTCTACCTCCCGCTTCTCGCCGACTTCTCCCTCGCCGGCATGCTCGTCAGGATGTTCCCACCCCTCCATTTCGCCCTCCTC